>LPNX011161886.1:296681-333148 GCA_001517045.1 Pseudotsuga menziesii
TTAGGGACTAGACAGAAGACAGAAGACTACTGCTGTTTTGGGAGATCTCTTACTGTTTTGGTGTTGATTCTATCTTAGAGGAAGTTGCGGGGTTTTCTCCTTTATGGTTTCCTCGAGGAAAACTCTTTGTGTCTCTTGTCTCTTGTGATGTGCTTGTGTTTTATTGCTGTGCTTGTTATTCTCTCAGTGAAAAGATCCTAAGATCATAATGCTAGCTTAAATGTGATGAAAAACTAACACTCTAATCTTTTCACGCTACACTAGAAGCTACTTTATTCAGAGAAAACCAAAATTGGCAGTGGTACTATATGGGAAAATGGACTACTGAATGAACTAACCCACCTAATTTGTTGGGCAGGAGTAGGATTCTCAACCTGAACTGTCATAAAGTTTGGGCCTTGTTGTTCTCAGGTGAGGTTATTAGTTTTGTATGTATTTGCATATGGATTCAACTTCTTGGTTGTGTTTTACATTCACTTTGTATTGAGATAGAGTTAGAATTTGTACCTAACACATAATTTAGGATCCTTGGTATGTTTGTCATGGTGCTGGTTCAACACACAAGAAGCATAAAAATCTTACCCAAACTCATATGTACCTTGTCTAGTCGTTCTGTGGACCAGCTAGATTTTTTGACAGGCTCTTGATTTATATGCCCTCATAGCTGGTCTTGTTTCAGTTTGTTGGCACCTTATAACTTATATGCCATTTATCAATGTTCATTTCTGAGCCATTTATAGTTTGTTGGGCGAATTATTTTCAATTTGGATGCATCTCAATTATCAAGTACTTATGATATGTAGAAATCATATTGCTTTATTGCATGACGCCATTGGTAATTTTAATGCGCATGTTATTCCACTTTGTGGTGAAGTTGCTTCTTTCTAGGCTATTAATATTCATTTACAGAATGAAAAAATGCAGTATTGAAGGAATTGCTTGATTCTTTGAAAGAGGATGCTTTGTGCTATTTATGTGAATAATGCTTCTTACAATGTTTCTAATGATACTTGTGATGATATTTTTGGTAGAGTTAATTTATATTGTTAAAGAGGACAATCTTTATGATAATCACTTACCTGTGATGATATTTCTGTTGTGATAATTTATATTGGCAAGGAGGACAATCTTGATGATAATAACTTCCTCTCATGTATTTTGGGTTATTAATGAGCTGCTTTCTCCCAAGTTTGGACAACATATTAAATATTATAAGTCGTAGTTCTTTTTTCAGATGGGATATGTAGACTTGAAAATTGTATTGCTGTTCCAATTCAACTTTTGATAAATCTACAATTTAAAGTAGGCCTTGGATATTAAATAAACTTTTGAATAATTATTCAACATCATATTTAGGATTATATACATGGAAAGCTATTGATCTTGATCTTTAATGGAAAGTAGGCCTAGTATGTTTACGTTCTAGCATATGAAATTTATAGTTTTATATACTTATTGTGTAACTTACAGGTCCTTCTACATCTCTATTATCTGTTCTTAAGACAGAGGATTATGTTTGAAGTGGTCGTAAAATATTGGTTAACAACAATCCCAAGTTGCCTAGCAAATATCTCTCCTTATCTCCGATGTGATGTCTAAGATCTAGTGGCGTAGATGAAGTGTTTTTCTTTTCTTTTCTGTAACTACATTTTCAGAAGAGCTTGACGCATGGCATCCAGAAGAGAATGCCTCTCAGCAAATGATAAAATGTAGTCCAATTTTGTTTCAATACTTGGAGTTTAGTTTTAGCTAACCATATTTGTGATTTTTTAGCCAGGTTATTGATCAAAACCCAAGAAAATGATAAAACCGAACCCATATAGAAGATTGAACACATTTCAATTTCATTAAAGGTTGCAATGACGCCTTCTAACAAATAATTCTACTGTTGTGGCGACATTACAATTACAAGCCTTGGGAAACCAAAAAAGGTAAAAAAAATTACAAGAATAAAATAAAATAAAGCTTGAATAAAATGCAATTCTCAGCAATGAACACAACCCAAGCTTTTCGAAGGGCACAACCCCGCCTTCTATAGACATATCAAACAAAAAAATAATATTTGTTTACAGTTTCTGTGTTCAAGTATTCTACGTCGTTGTGACATCAAAACTCAACCTATAGCTCAAAAGTTTCCACCAAGTGTTAGAATTGCATCATCTGACAAAATGTCATTAGCCGATATTCACATTGATGTGGCATTTAATGTCGTGCTTTGATATATCATGAAAACACAAATCATTCTTATATAGAGAAGGAAACGAAGTGTAAGCCTAACCTCAAATAATAACCTAAATATCTCAAACACCCTAAGTGTTGAGCAATTTCGTGAGATGAGCTATTTAATAAGCCGTCTTTTAAAGGTTTTTGACGATGTAAACGCCAAGGTTTTTGACCATGTAAACGCCATGGACAACTCCATAGAAAACAAAATATTTTATGCAAACAAATTTCCTTTAAAATTCTGATAGGATGATCGGTTTTCACAAATATTTGTCCAAACACAACATTTATGAATGAATTTATAATGAAAATTCAAAACTAAAATTGAAAGAAAAATTCACCTTTTGCTTTGCACCTGCACGCGCTATATTACATATATAACTCCTTATTTATATACAATAAGGAAGATGACACATGTTTCAGAAAAATGACTATATACTAATCTTTTACCTTCAAAATCAAACTTAAAAACAGGGAATATGCAACTTTATTGTTAAATCTTGTTTTATTAATGCGATGTTCCATGTCTTGATTATTTCATCCATTTGGTCCATTCTATGGGTTTGGATGACAAATTTGCATGCTTGGTGGAATGACCAAGATAATATAATAGGAGTTGTTTTATACCCATATATATCTCATTACATTAGCTTTATTCATAGTAATTAAGGTTTATAAGGTTTATAGAATGTTTTAATAAGAGGATCCTTGTGCTACCAATGCCTAGAGAGAAATCAAAACAAAATTACTTTTCCAATGAAATAAGAAAACAAAAAACAAAGATATACAATGATAATGTTACACACTACAATATTAGTAGTATGAAAATGTTGCTTTGTGTTGATTTTTTTTTATAGGCTTCCAATGTCATGGATCAAATTATGAAGTTTCTCGTTACTATTTCTCATCCAAGCACTAGCTTTCAATGATGAGCTTATGTCAGTTTACTTTTCAAATGTTTTTACTATACTTCGGATTATTTTTATTTTTTGAAATATTTAAATTTTGATTTAACTTGAGTTTTTTTTATTTTTTGAAATATTTAAATTTTGGTTTAACTTGAGTTTTATTGGTAGAGTGTATATGACGTCGACATGGGATATTGTGCCCAAAGACCCGGCAGCATGATGACGCAAGCACTAGTACATAGCAATGTTCTAGTAGTACTACCTACATGATTACATCGAATAGGACAATTCTAAGGCCATGGCATAAATTCCATAAAGTTATTTGGTATTTAATGCAATGAATTGGATTGAATTCATGGCACAAAATAAGCAGAGTAGAGGTGACCGATAATATTTCCGTAGATATTGCAAAACAATCCACTTCTTTACTTTTGCGAAATTTCCAATCAAGAATCTCGATCATCTATTTTGACATTGACGTCTACTTCAATGTTCTTAAATATCACTTACATTTGTTTTCTACTTTCCCATATATCAATATAGAGAGACTTTATAAAATAATGATTATTATAAAAATAGTTGCCCCACAAAGTAACCTTCACCACAACAAATTGATGCCTACTTTACCTTAAAAAGTTGGAGAAGAATTACACCCTAACATAGGTTATAAAATAATCCCATATGACAAATCTTGTTTTTTAGTATTTTAGAGTTGTTATTGTAAATGTGTTGTCTTTTTAATTTGTTTTTTTTTAAATTTATTTATAAAATTTAGATAATTATGCTACTTCATTTCAATCAAGTACATAATACTATTACTTCTTTTAAATTTGATCCCTCCTACTATGCAATGGAGTTATTTGCAATTACAAACAATCAACCATTGCTATTGCAATTTTTTGGACATTGCCACCTTGTGGCTCTTTTCAATGGCATTCTCGTCCCTCATAATTCTAAGGGTTTGTTTTAAGATAGGATTTGAATTATGGATTTATAACTATATAATTGAGGTTTTTTTGTTGTGAAATTTTACAATTTGCAGACTTAAAATATCACAAAGCTCTATCACTACTGCAAAATTGCTAGTTTACTTTCAAGTTAACCTACAACAACATGTGACAATGTCGGGAACATTGCCACCACGTGGCTCTAGTTCAAAACAATAAATGCGACAATGATTTCTTAATTCACCCTCTTTCAATGTTCCATGAAGTACAAGGTGATGTAAAAAGTTCTTAACTTTAGATTTTTAGAAATTTACGAAGTTTTACTATTTACTTTGCAAGTTTTACTATTTTTTTTACCTTTACTCTACCTTGGAGTAGCATTTTTCTTCTTTCTTTTTACATAGTTTAAAGATATTTATCACTTTTAAGATAACTTGCTTTTGACTTTTTATTTTCACTCCAGAGACACCTTTTGATATTCCTTCAATGGGCTTCCTTTCCACCATCTTACCGATGCGTTATTCGATGACTCTTTGGTCTCTACTTTTATGTCATTTTGGATTTTTTTGGTTTAATGTGATACTCTTCACGTGAACTTTTTTTTTCAGAGGAAAAAATACCAGTCTTTGTTATTCATAGGAATCAAAAGACATCATTTACATATACCATCTTTCCTGGAAGAGAGAAAAATAAGAGACCATATCAGCACATAGACATAAAATGAAACGAGCCTGAAAATAACCATCTAGAAGAATGAAATAAAAAGTCTGATCATAGCAGATTTTTCTCATAATCCCTGATAAATCAGGTCAGAATATGCTTAGTAAAGATTGGAGGTGATCAACAAACAGACATTCCTGAGCAAACTTTCTGGCTGAAAAGTCTCATACATGACAGACATAGAAAAACAAATCAAATGCTGAAAGTCAATTGCTGAAAAACAATGCTCGACTCAGCAAAACTAAAATAGCACAAATTGGCCATGATCTATGACCATTCCATCCAATGATTCAAAGAAGGTTCCATATCCCATATCCAATTTCAGAGCCTGTTTGGAGAGGCTGTCTGCCAGCGAGTTATGCTCACGGAATATATGTTTGAAAATCACCGGAGGGACATGTTGAAGCATATTTCTTATATCATCACACCAATGCATCAGAGAAGAAACATCAAGTGCAAAAAGTCTGTTGAGCCAGGAGATAATAACCATAGAGTCACCAAAAATCAAATGAATGGGTAGACCCATCATCAAACTCACTCTTAGAACAGCCCAGAGTGCCAATAATTCCGCTCTTTTGTTCGTGCTTCACTTGAACTTTAAATTGGCTTGAACGCTTTCCTTTTCAATTGCGTTTTGTCATCATGTATGTGGCAATAATCTTAAGTATGCCAACTATGGGGTTTCGATAAATTAGGCCATGAAACGTAGAAACATTTTCTTAAAATACTTTATAGATAATTTGGGCCATTAACATAAAATAAAATTGTATTTTATTAGAAAAAAGCATTTAACTACATGTGAACAAAAAAAACCCTTCTAATATCAATTGAAGTGAACCCAATAGGTTATGTCACTTAAGCATCCATATAACAAAAACAAATCTAGATAATGATCCTGACAATAATACTTATTATGTATAGTTCATCCATGTTTTGAGATGCAATGGGTGTGTATATAAATACATGTAAGGGATGATAATTCAAAGTACTTTGATTATAATTACTTACAATATAAGAAATATAGGGTATTAATCTATATAGTACAATATAATTACTATGCATCATAACATCATGATAATATATTTTAGGTATATTAAAATGATAGTTTTTAACAAGTGTAGAGGCTAGGAAGGTCAATATTGTAACAAATATTTTGAAATTGTGATTTGATGTGGGTGTACATAGAATTTCTTAAAGAAAATTATTTTCATCTTCATCTCTCTTAGTGTCACAAAAATGACAATTTCTTTCGACTCATAATGTTAGAAACTGTCCAATGGCCTATTTCACTCTAGAGATCATGGGAGTTGATTCTTATTTTAGTAATGTAGGTTTTAATCTTTAAGCTGGTTAAAATAGAGAGTTACTTTTGATCCTAGATTAGGGTTTATCACCTCTTTATACTCTCATAATTTTCTCTTATGCCCTAATCCTTTATCACACCATAACTTATCCTTAAATTTAGATGTAATATTTTTTATATATTATCATTTTTCTTCAAAGTGGCGTCTTCCTCAGTTCCCTAATGATTAAGCCAAGGCTTGGCATCTTTATGCCAAGCTCCCTTGAGTTGCAACCAATTTTGACTAGAGTTTGACGAAACCTTAGGAAGCCTTTTGTCTTCTATGTCGTTTATCTTATTCATATACATTAGGTGCCTTGTCACATCCATGATCTCAATGGAGGAGAGACTTTCTTCTATGAGAAGGATAATATACAACATATTTTAATTTTGAGATTATAAGTTATAAAATGCTTTTGGATTTACTCTATATTTATCCACTATTATCTATATATATTTAACCCCAAAATTCACAACCATATAATATAATACAAGTGTCAAGAGTGTCAAAGATCAATTTATTCTTGTACCTAAGCCAAAGGTCAACTAATTTACAATTGTTTTCAAGTGCATAATAAGGTTTATGTCCTCCATTTATCCTTTTCTCAATGTTATAGTTCTAGTTAAGCTTGTGATGAAGATCAATTTTGAGATATTTGTATGAATTCACTTCTTCCAAGTTGTTGTTTTCATACGCATAATTAACACTGAGTAACATCTTCTTGGATTCGAGTTTCATAATCTTTGTTTTGTCAATGATAACAATCATACTCGAACAAGAGAAAAAATACTTGATAAATTTTAGCTATTTGTCAAGGTCATAGGGGCTCCTCACCATAAGGACAATATCATCATTATAATGAAGAAGTATGATTACTATAGCATTCGGAGACCCACCAATGCAAATTGATTCTTCCAAACAATCCTCTAGACTTGTCAATGTATATACCAAAGAGGGTAGGGGGCAGGGGAATACCTTGCTTAACTCTCATATTACAGTTATTTTCTTTTGACCATCCCTCAATTCTCCTAAACTTGGAAATATAATCCTTGTACAACCTAGTCGCAACATCACTCAACTCAATATAAATGTTTAGCTCTTCTAGTTTGTTCCAAAGGTTAGTTTTGGCCACTATGTCAAATGTTTTTCTAAATTCAATGAAGCAACACAAGAGATTGGTTTTATTATTGTCACAAGTGAATTTGACCACAAATTATGACGGCCTAAATGTATGATTTTCAACATATTAATGTTGAAAATTCGATAATTTGATTTCTTTTAAAATGTCGGTGGGATTTGACATCAAGTCCGACAAAGAAATCAACTCGGCATATTTCCGACACCCCTTCTTCACCACACCGACGTCCAATAGAACTCCATACCCGTTGACCTGTCGATCACCGCTCCTTCGTAGATGTCAAATTTACGACGGACTGGAGGTGTCAGAAGCTTAGCAGGGTCATCAAATTTGATAGATATCCGATGACACGTTCTGTTGGATAACCGACAACTACAACATCAAATGGCACTCCATACCGGTCGGACGATCGACGCCTACTCCTTCATAGATGTCGAATATGTGGCGCCCAAATCCACACTTGAATTCAACGAACCTCTTAATAACTATCGGATAACCGATGGGATGGAGGAATCAGAAGCTTAGCATAGTTGTCAGATTGGATGGATATCCGACGACAAGTGTCACTTCCAGGCTGTCGAAAAATCGACGGCCCCATTTAAATTTATAAAAAAATAAATGGAAAGCTTTTCAAATCTAGTACCATAACAATTTATAGTATCTTCCAGTCTTATTACACCTTCCTTTTCAACCTATGTGCCATAACAATTGGTGTGTTACATTTATAATTACAATAGTTGATGAGGACCTGAGATGTATGATTTGTGCTGAATGACTATAATTATGTGGTTTTCGTAGATAAGTTTTTTCAACTAAGGTTCATGAAGGTCGAGGGGAGGAATGGGTAATAGATATTGGCATTTATGGGAGGAGGGTAGAAGGAAAATGATTAACTTTTCTATCCATTTTGATGCCATCTCACATGAATTTGATCAACTATTCCAAACTCCACCCAAGCTAAGCCTATTTTCCTATATTCTACCCATAACTCCACCCCATACTACAATATGTTAAATGTGCAACCTTAGTTCTACTTAACCAAGTTATCGAACAATAGGTGCACGTCTAACCATGTGCGTTAAAACCTCCCAACAATACTTTTTATTTAGGCAATATTACAACAATTAGCCAGCACAATGCATCATAGGAAACATAACAACATTCATCATATGTATTCCTAGTTTTCATGTTCCCACAAGCACATGGGCACATCCATCACATGCGTTCCCACAATTCTATCCATCACAAGTGCATAGGTCAAAAGAATGCCTAATGAGTGCATCTGAATGCACTAACTCAAGCCCATTAAACACAATGTTTATCAACTAAGATAATGATCAAAGACATTGTTGGTTGTGGAGCCTTATCTTCCAGATCCAGAGATATTATTCAGTTGTGATTGTAACCCAGGAGTATTGTACACTCATTCCCCCTGCCTTGGGGTTCGGGGGCAATGCCCTCGAGAAATTTTTTTGGGATATGTGTTGGCCAACAGTTTTGTAGACCCATGGTATTAGGTTAACCCTAGAATTTTCCCATTGTATTTCCCCTATAAAAGAAATCATTGTAAAATGACTATGTATGGTATCGTATTGTATTGGAAGAGAGACTGTGAAAGCGTGAAGAGGAAGTGCAGCGGTTTTGCTGCAGGGTGTATCCCTTCATCTTTCTAGCTTGTAATAAAAGGACTGGCAATTTCTTTGTGGATGTAACCCATCATTTGGGTGGACCACGTTATATCTATGTCTCTCTGTAATGTTTTAATGTGTTTTGCATCTTGTTTATTGATTTAACTATATATCTGTTATTGCTCTGCGGTCCTATTTTCTAACAATTGGTATCAGAGCCAAAAGGTCTATGTGGTTGGTAAACTCGCAGGAAAGAAGGGTTCCTGGTTTGAGTGGGAGCAATGGTGGAAGAAGGAAATTTTAGGGTCGAGAAATTTAATGGCCAAAACTATCAGTTATGGAAGATGCAAATGGAGGACTATCTATACCAGAAGGATCTGTACGTGTCGTTGGGTGGAAAAGCAAAACAGCCGACGGCTATGAAGGATGAAGATTGGGAGGTTCTTGAGAGAAAGGCACTGGGAACAATATGGCTGTGCCTAGCTTCGTTGGTGGCCTTCAATATTTCGAAAGAAAAAACAACAAAGGGTGTGATGAGCGCATTGAGTAAGCTCTACGAAAAACCCTCAACTTCTAACAAGGTATTTTTAATGAAGCATTTATTTAATATGAAGATGTCGGAAGGTGGATCTGTTGCTGACCATTTAAATGAGTTTAATACACTTACTAGTCAGTTAAGTTCTGTAAAAGTTAACTTTGATGATGAGGTTAGGGCTCTTCTAATCTTGTGCTCATTGCTAGAAAGCTGGAATAGCTTGGTCATGGCTGTAAGTAACTTTGTCCCTAGTTCAAACACTCTTAAGTTTGATGATGTTGTTGGTGTTATTCTTAGCGAGGAAATGCGAAGAAAAAGCACAGGTGAGACATCAGGTAATGCGTTGACCATGGAGACCAAAGGGAGACAAAACGAGAGAGGAAGGAGCCCAGAAAATCACAACAAGTCTAAAAAGGGAAGATCCAAGTCCATATTCAGAAAAATATAGTGCTGGAACTATGGTAAGAAAGGACATTTGAAGAAAGACTGCAGAGTTCCAAAGAAGAAAGGAGACAGACAGTAAGAGACTACTCAGGAATCGAATGTAGTAGGTGATGTGTTACAAGATGCTTTGATTCTTGCATTAGATAATACTAGTGATTATTAGGTAGTAGATTCAGGGGCTTCATGTCATGCTACACCCCATAGGAAATTCTTTCATGATTATGTTCAAGGTGATTTTGGGCATGTGCTATTGGGGGATGATGAACCATGTAAAATTGTTGGAAAGGGTAAGGTACGGATTAAGTTAAATAATGGAAGTGAATGGCTACTAAAGGAGGTAAGGCACATTCCTGCTATGAAAAGAAATTTGATCTTAACAGGGTAGTTGGGAGATAGCGGTTGTTTGTCTACATTTGGAGAAACCTGGTGGAAGATCACTAAAGGATCACTGGTAATAGCAAAAGGAGATAGGGTAGGTATGTTATATTTATGTCCTCATAATACTGATTATTCTATCTCTGTAGCTTCCACAGAAACAAGTGCGGCGTTGTGGCGTCATAGGCTTGGACACATGAGTGAGAAGGAGATGCAGATTCTCCACTCAAGTGTTGGAAAACAGGACCGCAGATCAATAATAGATATACAGCTAAATCATTAACAAGATGCAAAACACATTTAAACATTACAGAGAGACACAAATATAATGTGGTTCGCCCAAACGATGGGCTACGTCCACAAATAAATTGTCAGTCCTTTTATTACAGTCCAGAGAGGTGAAGGGATACAACCTGCAGCAAAACCGCTGCACTTCCTCTTCACGCCCTCACAGTCTCTCTTCCAATACAATACAATACCATACACAGTCATTTTACAATGCTTTCTTTTATAGGGAAAATACAATGGGAAAATTCTAGGGTTAAACCAATACCATGGGTCCACAAAACTGTTGGCCAACACATATCCCAAAACATTTTCTCGGGGGCTTTGCCCCTGAACCCCCATTTCTTGGGGGCATTGCTGCCAAACCCCCTATTTCGGGGCACTGCCCCGAACCCCAAGGCAGGGGGAATGAATGTACAGTACACCTGGGTTACAAACACGACTGAATAATATCTCTAGATCTGGAAGATTAGGCTCCACAACTAACATCAAGGAAACTACTTCCTGATTTGAAGCAGGTAAGTTTTGAATTCTGTGAGAACTGTGTTTATGGAAAACAGAAGAGAGTTAGATTTCTCAAGGTTGGGAAACAAAAGAAGAGTGAAAATTTAGAGCTTGTCCATACAGATGTATGGGGACCAGCTTAGGTACAATCTCTTGTTGGCTCTCGTTATTATGTCACTTTTATTGATGATGCAACTAGAAAAACTTGGGTTTATTGCATTAGATAAAAATATGATGTGTTTGGTACTTTTAAGAAGTGGAAAGCTTTGGCTGAGAATGAGACAAGAAAAAGGTTGAAATGTCTCAAATCTGATAATGGAGGTGAGTACTGCAGCAAGGAGTTTGACAGTTACTGTTCACACAATGGGATTCATAGAGAGAAGACAGTCCCTGGAACACCCCAAGAAAATGGAGTGTCAGAAAGGATGAACAGAATGATCATGGAGTGTGCAAGGTGTATGAGATTGCATGCAGGGTTGTCCTTACAGTTTTGGGCTGATGCTGTAAACACTGCTATTTATTTAATAAACAAAGGGCCTTCAAGCACTTTGGATGGTGGCATTCCAGAGGAGGCATGGATAGGTAAACAAGTAAAATACTCATTTCTAAAAACTTTTGGTTGTGAAGCATTTGTCCATATTGATAAAGATGATAGAACAAAGCTTGAGGCTAAATCCAAGAAATGTACCTTTATTGGATACAGGGTTGATGATTTTGGTTATCGCTTATGGCATCTTAAAAATCACAAAATCATTAGGAGTAGAGATGCAGTATTCAATGAAAAGGTCATGTACAAAGATGAATTGCAGGGAAAGAAAGAAGAAAAGGAAAACACAGAGTACACAGTGCTTGATGAAATCAAGAAAATGAAGTTCCAAAAGCACCAGAAAATCAAGAGCAGCAACAGGGACCTGAAACTCCTGCAAATGTAAGAAAGTCTACCAGGTTAAGTAGACCCCCTGAATGATTATCTCCTTCACTGTATTATTTATTGATGGCTGATTCTGGTGAACCAAAATGTTTTGAAGAAGCAATGCAGGTAGAAACTAGAAAGAAGTGGGAGCAAGGCATGGATGAGGAGATGGACTCATTGGTAAGAAACTAGACTTGGGATCTAGTTAAGTTGCTTGCAGAAAAAAGGGCATTGCAAAATAAATGGGTTTACAAGTTGAAGGAAGAAGATAGAGGAAAGAAGCGGTACAAGGATAGACTTGTTGTAAAGGGTTTTGCACAAAAGAAAGGTATAGACTTTGATGAAATATTTTCTCCTATTGTTAAAATGACTTCAATTAGAATTGTTTTAAGTCTAGTGCTGGTAGAATATTTGCATCGTGAATAGTTAGATGTAAAAACGGCCTTTCTCCATGGGGATTTGGAGGAAGAGATTTATATGCAGTAGCCACAAGGGTATGAGGTCAAAGGGAAGGAGAATTTGGTTTGCCGGTTGAAGAAGAGCTTGTATGGCCTGAAGCAAGCTCTAAGGCAGTGGTATTTAAAATTTGATAAGTTTATGATAGAACAAGGTTATGATAAATGTCATTTTGACCACTGTGTTTATTTCAAGAGGCTAGATAATGGAAGATATATTATCTTGTTATTGTATGTGGATGACATGATTGTTGTAGGGTCTAACATGTAGGATATAAATGTGCCCAAAAGAAATCTAGCTAAATCATTTGCGATGAAGGATTTGGGTGCTGCAAAGCAAATCCTTGGTATGAGAATAACAAGAGATAGGAAAAATCGCAAATTGACATTGTCTCAAGGTGAGTACATAGAAAAGGTGTTGCAGAGGTTTAGAATGCAGAATACAAAACCAATCAGTACACCTTTGTCCATCCATTTCAAACTAAGCAAGGATATGTGTCCAGAGACATAGGACGAGATAGATTACATGTCCAAGATTCCCTATTCATCAGCGGTTGGGAGCTTGATGTATGCCATGGTGTGCACAAGACTAGATATTGCACATGTAGTGGGAGTTGTGAGTAGGTATATGAATAATCCAGGTAAAGAGCATTGGAAAGCAGTACAGTGGATTTTCAGGTATTTAAGAGGTACCACTTCTCATGCATTATGTTTTGGAGGTTCAGACATTGTTCTACAGGGATATGTTGATGCAGATATGGATGGTGATTAAGACAGCAGGAGGAGCACCACAGGGTATGTGTTTACTATAGGTGGAACAACAGTAAGTTGGATTTCAAAACTGCAACAGGTTGTTGCACTTTCAACAATGGAAGCAGAGTATGTTGCTGCTACAGAGGCTAGTAAGGAGATGATTTGGTTGCAGAGGTTCATGGAAGAATTAGGTAAGAAGCAGGAGAATAGTAGGTTGTACACTGATAGCTAGAGTCTCATTCATCTTGCAAAGAACTCAGCCTTTCATTCGAGGATTAAACATATACAACTCAAGTACCACTTCATAAGATTTGTTCTAGATGAAGAACTGTTAAAAATGGAAAAGATACACACTAGCCAAAATCCTGCAGACATGTTGACAAAGGGAGTAACCAGAGAGAAACCGATTTCTTGCTCATTTTTTGTGGCCTTCAAGCATGAAGGTGAAAATAAGAAATTTTCCAAGTCCGAGGTCCATAGCATAGTCCAGCAAGTGCAGTAGCGGTGGAGTTGCTGTGATCAGTCTCCAAGTGGGATATTTTTGGTTGTGGAGCCTTATCTTCCAGATCCAGAGATATTATTCAGTTTTGATTGTAACCCAGGAGTACTGTACACTCATTCACCCTACCTTGGGGTTCGGGGGCAACGCCCCCGAGAAATTTTTTTGGGATATGTGTTAGCCAATAGTTTTGCAGACCCATGGTATTGGGTTAACCCTAGAATTTTCCCATTGTATTTCCCCTATAAAAGAAGCATTGTAAAATGACTGTGTATGGTATTGTATTGTATTGGAAGAGAAACTGTGAGAGCATGAAGAGGAAGTGCAGCGGTTTTGTTGCAGGGTGTATCCCTTCATCTTTATGGACTGTAATAAAAGGACTGGAAATTTCTTTGTGGACGTAGCCCATTGTTTGGGTGAACCATGTTATATTTGTGTCTCTATGTAATGTTTTAATGTGTTTTGCATCTTGTTTATTGATTTAACTGTATATCTATTATTGCTCTGTGGTCCTGTTTTCTAATAGACATTAGGTCTGTAGATCCATATCATGCAACCGAGGAACTTCCAAGTTATATAAAAGGAAACATGAATGGTTCACCACTTCATTTATCTATTTTACAAACTATGTCTATCACTATGAATGTGTGATATTCCTTGATGACCCTCCATGACCGCCTTATAGTGTATCTATTTTTTGTCATAGGTGGAGGCCTTCATCCTCCCTCACCAAACTTATTCTCCAAGGTTCTCCTTCTCTAACTCTTAGATCATATATTCAAACTACCACAATTCTTCATTTTCCCCCAATCATTCTCCTCGTCAAGTCTATCCTTCCAGTTGAGAAAATACTCCTATTTTTTGTTCTTGCCGAATTGTGTAGTCTTGTGTGCAAGTATCTTTTCCACTTCAATATTTCATCTATTTGCAATCATCGTAGGGGCTATGGATGGTGCAACTATGTTAGGTTCACCTTTTTCAATCCTATAAGGCTTCAATTGATTGATGTAGATAATCAAATGGTGAGAATATTTTTGTGTGGGATCCACCCTCACACTGGACAGTTCACTTGCTACCAACTTCGGTTAGAGCTAACATAAAACGAAATCTAATGACCAAACCTATTTTCTACTGATTCCTCCAACCATAGCTTGAAAGAGTGCATTCTTCACCTTTAGGAGCATACCTTTTACCATTTGCATATTTTGAACTTTTGGCTACATCTATAACTCTAGGATGTTTAGATCTATATAGGATTATATAGAATATTTATCTTTCTTCCATCTCATAGACACCCTTTAAGATTTCATCGAATGAAATTTTCTTCTCTTATTTCCCTTCTCGAGAACTTAGAGAAGCTCAATTAAGGACCAAGGTTATTTAATACCATTACAGACATAAGATTACAATTACTCCCGTCATCCAAACAATTCCAAAAATTAGTTATAATTAGGCAATGGAACTCTCGAAACAAATGCGTAAAAAAACAACAAAAGGAAAATATAATTGCATGTGATGAGAAAATAAATAGCAGTAAAGAAATAAGTAATAAGTAATAACGTATTTAGGTGTATGCCAAAAATTAATACTAGCAAAAACACTAATGAGGGCGTTTTATGCATCATAAAGATCCCACCTTGCCTGCATTCCAAAAGGACTTCATTAGTGACAGTACGAGTCAATACTTAGTTGAGATGTTCAATATATCTACATATTACATGCAACGAATTGTATTTTGGAAATGGAAAAAAACACCTTAAGATGGAAGATATTTTAATATAGATATTGCATCGTTATCTTGACAGTTTAGATAGATCAACAATTGTAACATATACTAATACTAAACATGGATTAGATTTAGACAAAATAATGGTAAAAAAGTATATTGAAATAACTTTTGCATGGACCACAAATTATGGAAAACATATGTCATAGCAATGAGGCGTAGAACAAATGCAATAAGTGGGGTCAAATCATGGAGGATAAAAGGTAAACGCTACATACAACTAATTTGTTTTCTTCTTATTTTCACTATTGTATTCATTTTTCCACAAGAGCAGTTAGGTCAACCTCCTTAAAATTTTTTTAGACTCATATATATATTCACAGTTGGAAGGTGTTTAAGGGTTAGGCATTTCTATTGGAAGCACTTATTGTGGCAGGGAATCACCCCCTGGTATGTCTTGGTATGAACAAACTTAATGGACCCCCCATTTTTACATTTTGTTGCTTGTTAGTGATTTGTTACTTAAAAATTGCATGTTGGACTCAGTAGCATCAATTATTGTTATGACTATCAAGGTTAAAGGTCTAGATCTTGAGCAACTGCAAGGGTAGTATTCACTTTTTTTTCCTTTTCGTTTGGAATTTTATTGTACAAACAATATGGTTGAATATGAGGCTTTATTTATAGGTCTTAAGTAGGGATGAAAATGGGAATAAAACTATTGAAAGTGGTTCTTGATTCTAAGCTGATAGCAATCTAGGTAATAGACCTATTTGAGGCAAAGAGCCTAACTAGGACTAAGACATAGAGGGATGAAGTTTGGGATGAGATTCAATCATTTGAATCATTTTCCATCAATGCAATTTTGAGGGCCCAAAACCAAATGGCATACTCTATGGATTCATCTACTACTTTCTTTCATCATGCATGGTTATTCCTCACACACAACATATGGTTGAGGTAGTGTTTTGGATCTTTGTCTCATATAATAATGGATGCTGGTAGTTTTTTTATAAATCTAGAAAAAATTAAAGGTACTTACAAAATTGATTTGGCTAAACAAGTACTAGAGATAAATATTGGCTTTGAAGAGACTAATATGATCATCAAATTTGGTAAGGGGTGTACATAAGAGAAAAGGAAATTGAAAGCCTTGGTAATGGAGTACAAGGATGTATTTGTGTGGTATTATGATTACTTAAATACCTATGATACTAAGTTGATAAATCATACAAGTCCATTAAACAAAGATGAAACACCATTCAAATAGAATCATTAAATACACATGAACCCTAACGTAGCTCTGGTGATATAGAGAGAGTTACAAGAGATCATGGATTCCCACTTCATCACCCCTATTAGGTATTCAAACTGGATTGCTAATTTTTTTCCTGTTAGAAATAAGAATGGATATATTCACATTTGTATTGACTTTAGAAATATTAACCTTATGTCTCGCAAAGACAATTACCCCCTTCCAAGCATGGAGCATGTTTTACAAAATATCATATGATTAGGGATAATGTCCATGTTGGACAAATTCTTTGGTTGCAACTAGGTATTAGAATCCAACTAGGTAGATCGACTTAAAGGAGGGTTAAGTTATCATTTTCAACTATAAATAAGGAAAATCCTCCCCATTTGCAATCAAGATCATCGGATCAAATAAGATACTTTTTCTCTTTCTTGTTGTGTAATGGGTTAATCAAGTGGTGTGCACCTCCTTTCTTGGCAAGTTCTAGGTTTTTTCAAGGGTAAAGTTGATGCATGAGGTCCCTTTACTATCTTTCAAAGCTTGTCTAAGGTCAAAAGATTCTTTGTTGTCAATGTTTCTATGTGATTGGATTTATTAATGAATGGACATGGAAAATGAGATAATCACAAATGATCGGGGCCTATATCCTTGCGAACTTAGCAACTGGATTCTTCGAGTTTTGATTAAAGAATAAAATTTGAGGAAGGAAAGATCAATCATATTTTCCCTTGGTATTTTTGCAAAATGTACATGTGACAAAGCTATGTTGGCGATACTAATTATAATTTTGTGGTACAACTTACCTTGATTTGCGGAGCTTCGCACTGTCTTATTTTGCTTTACCTTTCAAAACATCTTTCAACATACTAAAAATATTTTCCTATTGCAATAATTTCATGTTAGGACCCATCAAATAAATATTTGCATGTTTATGAAAATAACAAATCGAAGCTAAAAAAATACAGTTTGAGTAGTTTGTCTCAATGAATAAAAACAACAATAATAATGAACATTTTACGGTTGATGAACATTTTTAATTTAATAATGTAAATTACAATAATATTCAAGTAAAATAATTGGTAATAAGAGATCACCTGAGGAAACATGGAGAACCACAAAACTATGTACATAAGGCCATCGATCACATCAAAATGCCAATTTTTCCTCTGAAATATCAAAATGTTTCCCAAAGCTATCTGTAACAAGTTCCAATGGATGAGTAAAATAACAATAGTAAAATTTAAACACTACAATTATAAAAATAACTGTATTTAATTTATAATTCCTTACCATTCATTGAAATCCTCTCTGTTTTGAGAACAATTTAATATTCTCTACTAAACAGGACCAACCGCATGAAGGTGGAAGCTCTTATGGCCCCTCCCCCCCTCAAATCACTCTCAATTCCCCAAACCCAATGCATCTACTTGAAAATAAAAATTTAATGCAAATTCATTCATTCAATAGCTGAAACAAACTTTCATTAAACCATTCATTCAGTCAATAACCGATAAGACCATTCAGTAAACCATTCATTAAAGCATTCATTAAATCATTCATTCATTAAATAGCGGAAAAAACCATGCACGACATTGTATTATAAAAAAGAATTACTCAAAATTTCTTCAGTCACTTCTTTTTTACTTTTCTTCTCTTTACAAAATGAGCAATAAGCGCATATTCTGAAATTTGTTGTTCGGTCTCCTTAGTAGATTGCTCGCCACGTGGATCTTGCGGCAAGGGGCTCAGAATTGTTGCAATAATGTGAAAATGTTGCATTAATTTATTTTTGTTTTTATAATTACAAGTATTTCATTTAAAAAAACATTACAAATGTGTTTTTTTATCTGGCGTGGGCACATCATGTTCATCATTTATATCCTATCTAGACTCAACTTGTACAGTGTGACCATCTACATGCTCTGTAGTTGAAATATGGAGAAGTACAATTAATGTTCACCATCTGCAATTATCTATACAAAACTGTAGCATATTAACAAATTTATTACCAGGAATCGAAGCATGATCTTTGACTGGTTTGTGTACATCATCGACATTAACGTGATCATTGCTTTCCTACACAAAACATAATAAATATTTTATGTTAATTTTTTATAACGAATAGATTGCATGAGAATTAATAAATTTTCATTAAACTATATAGTTTTTATATACGTATGCACCAGATGGATCACCAAAAGAACGTGTATGCCTAGACAAGATTTTTCGGCGTTCAACAACAACTTCAAAGCCATGTTGGAAGCCAAGCTTCAAGTCTTCCTAAGTGGGCACTTCTTTGAGTCGGTCGACCTGCATATTTACATAAGGTCATTAATTTTACATTTTGCGCTGGATTAAAATGAAAATAATTTTCTATTTATTATTTGGATGCAGTATCGGGTTTTCGATACTTACAATTTGTGCCGCCAAATTCAAATAACCACCAGGCCCAAGCTTGTGTTAACCAATTTTATCCAGTATTGCCTTTGTGGCATTTGATGTGTCTAACGGCCTAATCAAGTGTTGAATTACGTTAGATGTTCCCAATTTGATATAAAAATTAATAATAATAAAGCTTACCATTACATTATTTAAAGTATTGCATACCTACCTGTGTTTGGTGCTATCTTTCCTGCTTTTCTCAAAGCCCTCTCTTTTCCATCTTCCACTAGGGCTTTCCACTCCCTTGATGGAATCATCGGAGGGCACTCATACCTAGGGTTCTTTTCTAGGTAAACCCTATATTGGTCTCGGACAACCTTCATATGTTGTCTAGCCTTCTTTAGGACCTTCATTGTATTGAAGGTAGCTTTGCTGAAAATCCCAACCAATCGATTAGTTAGCTCATCCTTTAAATATTTTGTCAGTTTGTCCCACCTTGTGTGGATGGTGGGCCTGAATATCTCCAAGGTCAAATCATTTAGATTTTTACAAAAAAACATCATTTCCTGCAAAACAATCATGCCATCATTGGTTTAATTTTTTTATTATTGGTATATTATAATCAAATTATAAAAACTAATTTGAACAATTTATAATTACCTGGAATCTTCTCTATCTTTTTCCTTGCCTTTCTTTAAAGCATCTTTCTTCTGCATGCCAATTTCTACATATCCTTCTTTTGAGTATCCTTTTTCTAATGCAATTTTTTTTGTTGACTTGTAGAAGACTGATATGTTGTGGATTTGTTGACAACCCTATTCCTCAAATTTTACTGCCTTTGAAAATACAATATGCATTTTGATATCCCTTTTGATATTCATCAAACTCATCCATCGCATCTTCTTCATATTGATCTACAAAGTATTGATCACATTCTTCCTTGGTTAGGAAAATCGTGGATTTCTCCTAATCAAAATGATGAATCTAATCTTGCATTTGTTCATGATATTCATCATCAACTACATTTTCCTGAAAATGGGGTTGAGTTGTTGATGAGATGGATTCCATTGTTCCCTCTGCCTAATCCGAGGAACTTGGGGCCTCCTAAAATTAGGGTTTATGTTTTTAAATTATTGTTGTTGAGGTTCCCTAATAGGTGGCTTATTTTCCATAATCAATTTCTCTATAAATTTCTCCATAGTCTTCATTACCAGGTAAAACTTATCATCTAAGGATTGTGAAGTATATGAATGAGCCTCCTCTTTATCCTTCTTGATCCCTAGATATTTTTTCTGCTTCATCTTACTTGATGCAAACAAATTGATTTCCACCTTTATGGCATCATTCATCATGTATACTAGTGTAGCAATTTTCCTCTCCCTCAAAAGTAGTGAAAAATCACTATCAAAAGCATCTGTATAGTGTAACTTAGTTGCACATGGGGGAGGCTTTTTTAATGAGGGATTGAATCATAAAATTCGGTAAACCTAGCAGGAAATTGTTGAACAGTTTCAGCAGGGTCCCTCTTTAATTTATTATACTGAGTTAAAAGTTGAAGTATATTCTTTTAAATATACATTTTTCTAAGAAAAAATGTTTCAAATGTTGCAATATCAGCTATACTTCTTTCCTGAATAGCCCTAAACTAATTTTTAACTTCTCCACAAAAAGTCTGGGAAAACAATACCATCTTAACATCTACATCATCAACCTCCTCAAGTTTTATAAAACCATGAACCAATCTAAATTTTGTTGAGTAGTGATGTTTTCATCTGTGCCATACTATTTTATTCTCTTAGCATAATTATGAGCCAAGTCGTCAAGTTGATCATGAATGACAAGAGGAGAATATATGGTTTCCATGACTCTAGGAGGGGTTTGTCTTGGGATTGCTGAAGTGGTAGAAGAAGTAGGTATAGGCATATTTTTGCCATATGAAGAGGGAACATGTGGTTTTAGGCTAGACAAGATTTGATCAATGTTCCTTTGTTTATGAAAATGTGAAGGGTCTAAAGTTCTAAGGGATTCAATATATTTTATGAATTCTTTGAGCCTAGTAGACAAGGAATCCCAAAATACTTGCTTTTATTTTTAAGAGAATATGGGATCTTTTTCTTTTTCTGATTTCACAGAGGAAGAACTATAAGTTTTAAAACTCTCCTATCAAACAAAGTATGACTTAAATTTGTTTCTAGCATATTTCTAAACAAGGACAACTCCAACTTTTCATCAAAAGAAATTTCTTCTATAGCTTCAAGTTTTTCAGCAGGAAAGTGTATTGATCCTTCAATTAGAGGAGCACTTGGTTGAACTAGGCCACTTGATTCAACGTTTTTACCAGACTTCCCTAAAATCTTCTCTAGATATAGAACTCCTTCAACAGGATTCGGATCACGATTACTTCTTGTATAGACTTTCTTAGGAGCCAAAATTTCTCATTTAGATCAGCCTTTCAATACACTAGGGTACAAAGTGTCGAGCTAAATATATAACATATGAATCAACATTTAATTGTCAACCCGGGAAGGTAGACTTCGAGGAACCAGCACAGGAAATGCAGGGTTGAAGAGGGAGTTTAAAGAATGTTAAACTATTTTCTGAACTGCTAAAAGAAACTTGCTGGAAAGAAGCTACTTGATTCTGCTCTGTTCTACATTCATTCTGCACTATGAAATCGATAAGAAGACTGAACAAATGAAAGATGAAATCGATGGATGAAAAAGATAACATTTAAACTTGAATCTTGGAATGCTAAACCCTCTGTTGCAATCAAATGAAACTTCTACTTCTGTTCTGAAATCGAATGAAATGCTACTTCTGTTCTATTAAATCGATGAGACAACTGACAATATAACCTGAAATCAAATCTTTGCTGAAAGATGATGTTTAAATCTGAAGATGGAGTCTACTGTAAATGCAATGTATACAGCTCTGTTTCCATCGAAGGGGGCCCTGCCTTTTCTGTCAACAGACCGGCTCAATCAACACATTAAAAATGACTTACAGCAACTTACAATAGCATAAATCCAATGAACAACTCTTAATTATTAATAAACAGGAGCATTACAATCTGCTGAGATAAATCCCTATCTTCACCTATCTATTCTATATCTATTTCTCTGACTCCATTCTCTTTTCTGTTCCACGCATATCCCCCATATCTATTCTTTTCATAATTCCTCTATCTAATTCCCCCCCTCTATCGAGCATATCAGCTCTCATATAGATTCATGAAAACAGTTACATTCATGATTATGCGCCCTATAATAAGCGATTGGTTACATTCCAGCTTCAATGCATAGGGAAGTTGATTGCATTCAGAAATTCACGCAACTGAAATGCGTTTCTGTCAAGGAGACATGCTCTCTGTTCACCTCCTTATGCGTGGGAATAGACACATGTCGCTGATTGTTAAATTTGTTGAAGATTAAATTGGCTTCACTCCATGAGCCATAGTGACTCCTCTCTATTCCACAAAGCACCGTAAAACACTCTTAAAATTGGATGGGATAACAATTAAATAAAGATATAATTTAGTCATCATATTGCTCATCCATCGAACAAGAGGCAAGAAACTTTAACAAGTTTTGTGTGGATATAATCGCAGAGATGATAAGATGAACGTGCCATCCACATCCTTCCTTTAATGGTTTTATTATCAATAGCAGTAGCAATGGCTTTATCATGATCGTAGTAATCTTTAAACTTGTATCAGGATCATGTAAAGATAATATGGCTTTGATGCTTGGCCTTGGTCTTTGCAAGATTTAAGAAGATCCAGCTGTCCTCACTTCCAATAGTGCTATCCTTAATATCATAAATCAGACATGTTTGATCAAATACTGCATTGCTATCACACCCATGAGATATCTGCTATAGTCATGAGATGTAAAGCTCATCTTTTGGCAAAGGTGCCATTCACGGGAAGATAAATGAAGCTTCCATGTCGAAAGGCAGATAATCTCCTTGTGCCCGATCATTGGATACCCAAATAATAGATCTAGAGGCGTAGATCTACTCCAGCCTAAGCTGATTAGTGACTCTTCTTATAAAACTCATGTTCTAGTAATATGCTCTTGAGCCACGGCCCAACAAATATCCATCACTTGATCTCCGGATACCATACAGGGAAGAATATGCACTACCTCCAATGTCATTCCTGCCCAACAGGGAACTGGTACCATAACCAGGAGAATAAATAAGAGAGAGACCATACACTGAGCAAATGTGAATACTCTAAGTTTTATTTGAGAACCAAAAGGTCGTTTGCGCCCAGCCAGAAACAATGGTAAAATTCTTCACTCTTTTGTGGTTTTGGAAGCACTTCATGATTTCTGTATATGAGGAAGCATATATGTGTAACAGAATACAAATAGCACAGAAAGAATGCCATTTGTTTAACAAAAGACTTCAGGAAAGTATATCTTCAAGAACCAGCAAGAAAATGTTATAAATCCGAAGCCCGACACAAAGTACATCCAAATTACTGTCTGAACCTCCGTTTACCCCCTCGGATTCAGATCTAAACATTGAAGAACGTTTTTCTTCCTTGGAAAGATGATTCCTTTGTTTCCCCGAAAAATGCACTAAGATGTCGGTGCCTATGGGTTTTTATTGGTCGTATAAGTCAATCCCTAGGAGTATGTAATTCCCCAATTGTTAAGCCTAGAACTTATGATCCTTCATGTGACTTATGCTCTTTTGCATTATGCACTTATGGTATTTTATATGATTGCGTACATATTCTCCTTTGCATGATTAATGTGATTAAGGAATTATGATTATTGTTTGATAATGTGAATTTAGACTTTGGCACTATTATTAATGTTAATGTTATTAGTAGCATCTTTTATATATTTGAATGTTGTTACTATTGATTAAATAAACAACTAGTTGAACAAAGGAAGCTAAAAGAGTATGGGGGACCATGGATTCCATAGAGTGAGGGGGAATGGGGACATACCTAGCACCTTATAATTTGGACTTTGGCACTATTATTAATGTTAATGTTATTAGTAGCATCTTTTATATCTTTGAATGTTGTTACTATTGATTAAATAAACAACTAGTTGAACAAAGGAAGCTAAAAGAGTATGGGGGACCATGGATTCCATAGAGTGAGGGGGAATGGGGACATACCTAGCACCTTATAACTTGTTGTTGTCTTAATTTTTTCCATCCCAATTCATATTTATACCTTGGTGACATTAATAATGTTGGTCACCCAAACCTTGTACCACATATCTTATTCTCAATATTTATGGACTATAGAGTTAATATTGCGTCTTTTGCACACCTTGGTGGGACCCTCTTTCATAGGGTGCCATCCTTGGGAATATATTCCCTCACATTATGTGTTTTTGGTAATGTATTAGCCCTTTTCCTAGTTTTTAGGGGTTGCAAGCTATTTTCTAGCTTCCACTCTTACACTATGCATTGATGATCCTATTTTTGTGCTTCCATGATATTTATGACCCTATTGGATTCCTCCTCTCACTTATTTATCCCTCCTGGATGTTTTTAACCTCCTTGTGCATTAGTGTGCCTCCATGTGCTCTTCATGGCTCCACTCTTTAGTTTCTGGTAACTCCTCCTCATGGTGTGGATTTGGGAAAGGGAATATTTTCACTAAGCCACCACTCCAGTAATTCAAGTTAAGTATCCATGATGAATATTAAACCTAACCTCTCTCTAATTTGGTTTGATCGCTTTGGTTTAGAGTTGGCCTCCTTGTGCTATAAATTCATATTCCCTCTCCTTGTTGAAGCTAATCTTGAGCTTTCGACCATGTGACTTGTGTTATATATCCATGCTGGGAATTTTGGTAGTAATGTGAGTGTATTGATACTTAGAGTTAGTATATTTTTTTCATTTTCTTCCATTCTATCACTCTACTAGTCCAGTTTCTCTCACAAGAATCCAGGAAGTGGGAATGGTGAGTTAGGTCATATCCCATGGGCAATGGAGACAACCATGAAAGTAGTAGTGGAAAGCATTATGGTTCTCATAAGAGGTAGTTTCGAGAGTTGCTAGATTAAGTGTGCATTTACCTGTAGATCCATGGTCTCAGCTCGAGGGTGACCTATTCAAGCAAGAAAGGATTGATGGTGTCTACGACTTAGAGGAAAGTCATCACATTACAACCAATTTCCCATATATTGAAATAATTATTTCTCATATCATTTTATTTATGTTTTAACATATTGTTATGATGATTATGTTCAAAGGTGGTTGAATTGAATTATCTATATTCTTGATTATTTTATTTCATAATCCGGTTACAGAAAGAATGGACTCCGTAGGATTATTATCCGAGATGGTATTCATTATGGTCTTCTTTCTCTTCTTCAAAAACTATAACTATGACTCTATGGTACTGGGAGGGGCGAAACCATATGTTATTGTTCACCAATATCTATTATTTTTTGTGTTTTGGGACCTATTCCATTGTGTCTAGAACAATGTTTCCAGTAAGCATCACCTTTCATTTCATCGAAAAAGGTTTATGGATTGTCAAGATATGTCCATTTTGGTCCAACAGTTTTCCTCGTGTCATGTTCATTGCACCACTTGTTGGATTGGAAATTTTCTATGGATGGATCTACTCCTATTTTCATATATTAATTTTGATAATTTAATATAAATTTAATATTGAAGGATGGATGGAGGGAGGAACCCATGCACTCTAAAATATATTAGTGAAAAATGGTTGTAGGGGACAACCATTGGGAGGTGAATTTGTGGGTTGTGATTGCATCTGATGCCTTTTGTTTTTCTTTGGTTGTTGTGTGGCTGTAGGTTATAGACTACATATGTGTCTTGATGTGTGTTTTGATTAGTGTTTATATTGATTTAAATCACACATCGAACAACACTACAAACTAATTAAATCTACAAACAAATAACGACACAATGACAATTATAAACTGTGTTTTCAATAATATTTACGAAGTATAAGAATTTAATGAAGGACCTTAATCATAATATGATAATATATTCATTTTTAATGCACTGAATGTGATTATGAACTTAAATTTAATGTTGATAGAGTTTATTAAGTGTTGGGATTATTTAACTAATGGTGACAAATTATTTAATTAAGTACCACAACCTTAGTAATGTTTATTAAAGTTATAACTTTAATTAATAGTTTAATGGATAGTGGTCCTAACCCTATTATGTTGTTCTTAAACTGAAATTTATAACATTTTTCCTTGTCATAAGGGTTAGAGACATTACAATCTAATAGACTATAGCCAATAGTTGGAGTTTTTTTTAGTTGAATTCTATGAAATATGAAAAATGGCTGATAGATATAAACAATGCAAAATTAATATATTTGATTTCCCCCACATGTTGGGAAATTTTGTGAGAATTATCTATGAAATATGAAAATACCTAGTTTGAATAATTATAGATACAAATGTTTATATGGACACATATACATATGAAAATACCTACTTGAAGAATTATAGATACAAATGTTTATATGGACACATATAAAATTCAATACATTAGTTTTTACCATGATTAAGACATGGATTCAAATCCATTTCTTTCATATAGAATTTTGACATAAAATGGAACCCTACACAATCAAATTTATAGTTTCCCACTGATTTTAGTGGGATTATTGGTCAATTGACCTTATATCCTTTTTCTTTGTCTCTTCTATATGTGGGTTCCACTTTGTCTCTATCTCTAGAATTCACTTGAGGTCTCCTCTATACCTAAAATCTCCAATTTGTTTGAGTTTTGTCACCTAAGGGTCTCCAGTATTTCTCAAATATCTAATTTGGTTAGGCTCATGAATTAGAGGCTTAATCTATCTTTGAAAACACTAATCCGGTCAAGTTTTGTGTACTTGATGTTTTTCAACAAGTTGAGTTGTATCAAGATTTTATTATATTTGTTATCTTTTTAAATTTTATTGTTTGTTATTTGTTGTACATATAATATACAATATGAAAAATATAATTTGATATATTTATATATATATATTATATATTATATAGTTAAATATATTATAATATATGAGTACGATAATGACGACGGTGATGGTGATGATCACGTGGTGGTGGTGGTGATATGATATATATGATGACAACGCCATCATTGTCACCATTATCGTTCTTATCATTATCATCAATACAATCAACACTGTCACCATATATATCATATCATCATCATCATCATCATTGTTGTTATCATCATTGTCATCGATGAGTAAAAAATAATTTGTTTATATATTCTATCATTGATCTCTACCTGCTCTTCTCCTTCATTACTTTATCATATTGATCGTGCATTGGATTATGAGTACATTCATCATTCCCAAATAATCATTTTCATCAACATCATTATCATCATTTTCATCTACAAGATATAATTAGATCATCACCATCGTCATATAATCACATCATTGTCACCATCAACATGATTATCATCATCATCATAATTATAAATTAACATCATCAATTTCTTGATCATCTTCATCATCAGTTTCATCATAAACAACATCATTTTCATCATCCGCTTCATCATCATTTTCACCATCACCATTTCTAGTTATAGATAGATATGACACACTCAACTAGCATAAATATAGAGTACCATGTTTTATATTTTAGTTGGTAAGAAATTGAATATTTTATTTAGGATATAATTTCTTAGTTAGTATAGATAAAAAATGAAAATTTATTTGGTTTCAATTTTTTTTTATAAGTACTAGATTCGATTAACAACAATTAGGACATTGAATATTGTAATTGCAATTGTACTACAAATATCATTTTGTAAGTCATTGTAACATTGTGATCAACTACACCATTAATGTTTCCTCACAACCTTCAATTTTTTGGTACATAACATATTTCATAATTCACAATGGAATTTCAATTTTTTATTCAATTGAATAAGTAATATAGTAGAATATGATTTTGGACCGCATTTGTGTCATTGCAAGATGCTTACTTGTGTGGATTTTATTAATGAATATTTTATTTATCATTATTCCTAGATTATATTGTTGTTGGGTAGATTATTTTTGTTCCCAATTATTTAGTTGTGTAACATGGTTCTACCAAATCTATTGATCTCAAATTATGGTTGTGCCCCAAGTTCCTATCCTAGGATCATTTGGAGTACCTAGAGGTATATAGGGAAATATTCTCTAGTTCATAGTAACTAATAATATAAGGAGAAAATCACAACCATAACTAAATACGAGAATGTGAAACTATGAGAAAAGAGGTAAGAAAAATAATATAAAAGAAATTAAAATCTATACGGATCATGCAAAAATATCTCATCATGAATGTACTAGGCTTAGATCTAACAACACAACTAGGAATTCATATAGTGGTAATTGAAGCAATAACATTGTAATTACCAATACAAGAAACATCGAAGGGTTTAGTGTAATCCCAAAAAAAGCACAGAATCAATATTCACAATTAACAATGATCCTTGGCCTTTCCAACTTGATACTACAATTAAATTGAGGAACACAATCACTATTCCCTTTCAGCTAGGTATCGTTGACCAATCTCATGCTTAAATTATTAAATGCTTATATTAATGGAGTAGCTTAATCTAAGGTTACTTTCATTAATGGTGATGATGACAATGATAATGATGATAACAATGGCAAAGATAATTGTGACTTTGCAAATAATTAAAACTAATATTCTTGATAGGAAGATATGAGTATTTATCGCTTAAGGCTATTATTTGGAGTAAATTGTAGTAACTTTAACAAAAACATATAATTTTTGCTATAGTTTGTATTAATTTTTTTTTGGAGAATTATTTAAATTTTGATTTATCTTGCTTCCTATTGGTTTATATAGGTGACGTAGGCCTAGGATTTTGTGCCCCAAGACTCGACGACAAGCTTGCGTAAGCATAAAATGATCATTTTGTGCCACACATCCCACCTTGTGTGGACAAAAATACGGTGGGCAGACTGTTGTTACAGTGTTAGTTGTTTTTTATGTCCCCAACAAGGAGCTATATATGATTCATGCAGGTGGATTAATTGAGAGTTTGGTATAATTTTTTTGTTTTTCTAAAGTTTTTTCCATAATTTGATTTTTGAGTATATTAAAGAATTTTTTTAAACTATTTTTTGTTTGTCTATTGGTCTAGGGCAGCTGAAGTTTGCTTGGGTATTACGCCCCAAGACCCGGCAGTGGGCTCTCATCATCAAATTTTAATGCACTTGTATGCTTGTAAGTTCTGTTTGCAGGCTATGGGAAATGTGTTTGATCAGACTCAAGTTTGCAGAAACCTTTATTGAAATTAATGTTTTGAGCAACCTCTCTCGACCACAGTCTTTTGGATTCCCCTGCATTAACTCTCCTAGTCTTTTCAATGCCACTCATCCATTGCTCTCATCATTTAGATTCCAACCCTCTTAAACCTTCCCTACATCACTAGCTACACATAGTTGATCTCCTTCTACCTTCAAAGGAAATCTATGGTGCTTTTTTAAATCAATGGTTCAATAATTTAACAACACCTGCTGAAGTTGCATACTACCAGTTCGTGGATGTATGAATTTTAGACACTATAGGGATTTCCACATAATAAATTGAATTGCCTTAAGCAACAGCCTCCTACCAGTAAGTTCTTTTTTTTATTGTACATGTATTTATAAATAGATATCAAGGCCTCTCATGTATATTAATTTATATTTGGCTCATGTTTTATCTATTCTGTACATATAAGAGCATAAAAGGACGCATTCCAATATCTAGAATATCTTCTGATAAAATCTTCTTTTCAATACTGTATTGAAAAACTGTTTTATAAATAACCTCTTTTTAAAATTATGGACCAACTATATTGACTAAAGGCCTCCAAACTATTATGAAGAAACACTAAGTGCATAAGCTTCCTAAGTGCATAAGCCTTTTGTGGTTGCCAATCTTGAACAACCATTCAGAAACTTTATCTGAGCTTTCAGTCTCATCTCTACAAGATGGAGATCTTGAAGGATTTCCTTTGTTTTTATGTTTTTCTGCATGGGTTCTTCTCCCACAAGCCGTGCCACGTGAGATTTCTTGTTGAGGTCTGCATAGTTAGTTTTTAGTCTGAGGTGACAAGGGCCACTTATTCAACCACTCAGTTTCCTCATTTCTTAAACTGTGAGTGCAGAGGTTGTATGCAATTCTTTTAATTGCAGTGAGCTGAGATATAGACTTTGCTTTACCATTGGCCAATTTACTTACTTCTTTTGTCCTTCAAAAATGGCTTAATTTCGATTACTGAACCCTCTTATGAATTAAATTCAAGAGTGTCTCCAATATTATTTCACGAGTGTCTTATCATTAAAGATGTTTCTGTAGATTTTAAAATGGAGGAATTGTACCAGAAGATTTTGCAGCTACTTTTTTATGAAGCGTTCAAATAAATTCCCCACTAATTCAGAAATATGTCCCATATACATCTTTGTTTAAAATGCATCATATATTATGGTAGAAATAAATATGTAACAACAGTGACACATCCAAGCGCCACGAAGCGGTCGATCCGGATTCCCCCTTCCTACATAATCAAGGAGAGCAAGTATATCTCTTTAAACAAGGCACCCTTCATTGTTCTACGACTGCATCAACGAATGCATGCGTTATTTCGATGTTGTTCGATTGAATTCAGCCCAATAAGCCCAACTTCGAGAACTCCTTTGATTGAATGGAGTCTAAAATCATTAATATGATAATAAGCATGTTCAAATTCATGGTCCTAAATGAGGTTTTCCGTATAATGAATAGCACTGAAAGTATGTAACAATATTCAGTTGTGTATTCTATATTTTATACATCTTTTTGAATTTTATATTTCATGCCTTCATCAAGGAATGATATATCTCATTTTTAAATATAAATTTATTGAAAAATATAAAAGATAAAAGATAATAAATTTTATTTTATATTGTTTGTTAATTCATATTATAAAAATTTGAGTATTTTTTAATATAAATTTATTAAAAATATATAAAAAATAAAGAAAAACCATAATTTATAATGTCCCATGCATATTTGGCGAAGGTAGGATTATCTCGAATATTTTTTAATATAAATTTATTAAAAAATATAAAAAATAAAGAAAAACTATAATTTATAATTTCCCACACATATTTAGGCAAGATTTTTATTTTTCAATTTCTAATGTTGGAGCATAGTAGAATGTAATTTTTTTTTTTTTTTAATTTAATAAAGTGGTATTAAAGTGGTATTTAGGTTTTTGCGTTCCAGGGCTTGGTGATGAGAGGGAATCGGCATTGTTGGTAGTGTTGGTTGAGTTGGAATGTTTGGTACATGCTATTTAATATTGTTTTTGTAGGAAGGGATTATGCATCGAAGGATTTAGTTGTTGAATTTAATGCATTTTTGTCCAGTCAGATCGCATTGCTTGAAACGTGTTGTTCAAAGAAAACCTATTTTATTCAACTTTGTTTTATTGATTTCCTCTGTTGTCATATGGTGTGTGGAGGAGCTAATTAAAGCATTCATTCGGCAAGTTTGCATTGTGGAAGGAGTTTATGGCCAACATGGAACGGATTAAATGTAATGATATAAGTAATATAAAGAATGTTTTTTCTGCTCTGTCGTGGATACTGCGGTTATTAGGCGTTGTGATGGAAAATTGTTTATAGCTAAGGAAACATGCTGGGATTTTCGTTGTATTGAGAGCTTTGAATATCTTGTTGAAAGGATTCGTGCATATGCTTGTGTAAAGGTATTTTCTTCTTCAGCAGTCTTTGCTCAATTTTTTGGCTGGAGTTTGAAGTGGACTAATGCCAGGGCCATATTTTCTAACTTATATGTTGATTTAAATTATTTCGTTGATATTTTGAATTTTCTTGTCAGGCTAGTTTTGTGGTTACTTATCTTGATATATTTTGTTAAGCAGGGAAGAATGGGAAACAAAATTTGAGAGTTGGTATGAATCAAGGAGAAAGCGCCACATCCTTTTCCCTTTCTTACACAGTATCGTTCTTTCTACCCTTAGTTAGATGTCACTCTTTTAGTTCAATATAATCATGTATTCCAAAAAATGGCTTTTGAGAAAGAAAAAGTTCCTTACAAGGAACCTGAAGCTAATGTAGGCTGAAAACGATTTTTTGTATTGTTTCACTCTGAAACGGGAATCATTGTGATACTTTAGCATTGTCGTCAACGCTTCAAGGAACTTGAAGAATCTTATAACTCTAGCATAGTTCTTATTAATGTTCATTACGTCTTTGCATGAGAAGACAAGTAGTGATATTTTAGGTTTTAAATTTGAAATTAAACCAGCAATACTATGGAGTAGATTTCTTAAAGCTTTCTTACTGTTTGAACTATCTATGTGTGAATTAAGTAAAATCTTTCATTCTATTTTGCAAGTTAGTGGCAAAAGATCATTTGTTGTTTATGGTTTCATTTACTTTGGCAAAGTTTGGTAGGGATTCATTGAAATGTGATAATTTTTCAAAAAATAATAAACAATTTAAAATGCATTGATTGAGAAATGTGATAAAGTTTATATAATAATATACAAGTTAAATTGTATTTATAATGTAAAGTTAAAAGTTAAAATAATTATAAAAAATAAACTAAAAAATAAGAGAAAAGTAACACCTACTATTCTATATCTTCAAAAAAATGAAATAAATAACATAAGTAAATAGGTTATGTACAAGATGATCATATATAAAGTAGAAAACCAATCAAATATTATAAAAAACAAATTAAAGTAACTAATTAACATAGGTATAAAGGAGACATATAAATTTAATAATTTATTGTTAAGAGAAAATATTTTTTTATTATTATTATTTTTATGGTTATTAATAAAATATAATGTTCATAGTAAAATTATTTTTATATTATTCTTCATGGTTATGAATAATTAAAAAATTAAAAGATTCATTATAATAACATATTTTTTTATTCATCAACCACTATTAGTAATAAAACAAAAAAACTTTCTTTTAATATATTATTAGATGAATTTGATATGTGTTTATGTGCAGCCTTTTTCGAGAATTTTATAATCTACTTCAATACTTTTCCCTTTAAATCCATTACTTCAAATGGCTTCACTTATGCCAGTGGATTTACATCTATCAATCATCCACAATTAGAGTGTTTGTGGAGATTTACAATACAATGATAAATTGTTTGGAAGGTTTAATATTAGAAAATTAAATTATTACATGCATAAGCATTAATATCTTAAAATATTAGGAGTAGACAAGATTGTTAACATTGATTATAGGAATACTTTACTTCTAAAACATTTTGGAAGTTTCAAAAACTGCATTTATATTTTAATATAACCTTGCTTTAGTCAAGTAAAAGGATTATTCCCATTGTGATATATGATTAATGATGTCACCATGTCCATTTATATGGCCTAGCACCATTTCAAATTAACAATGTACTATTATGCTTTAATGAATCAACATGATTACTTTATGCCTCTCTTTATGTGTGGATTTAAAGATTCATTTCATTATGCTCGGGCTTAAAGTTTCTTGGTTAGTTTAGCAACATTTTTAGAACTATTTATGGTTGGATTGGATCATACAAATGTTTATATATTTTACCATGAATTGTGTTTAGAGATTTGAATTTTTTAATTTATATAATTATAAAATATGTTTAATATAAATTAGTCTTATAAATATTGCTTTGACATTGAATGATTTGATTCTTACATTGTTTGACTTTTATAAGTTAAACATAATGTTTAGTTGTCTCCCATTGATAAACATTGAAATTTAGAGTTAATACTAGAATTAGTATTATTAAGTACAAGAGTTATAAATATTATGATTGAATTATTTATAATCTTAACTTACAAAGAAGTTAAAGAAGTTAAAATCTCCCAAAAATTAAGTATATGAGTTTGCAATGAAATACAAGTGTTATAAATCACTAATCTATGTTTCAAATATATTTGTACTTCTATTAACATTATTTTATGGCTTTCAAGCTTTATAAACATTTTTTTGTAAATATGCATGTTCCTTATGTGGTCCCATGACAACATTTAGACATTTTAAAAGTTTATGAAATGAGGCATATGATAAGAACACATATTTCATCCCTAGAAACCATAGCTATCATACTATAGAGAATAATGTATTTAATGAGAATGAAGTTGATGATGATAAAATACCATGAAGAATGAAATCTCATTTATGGAAAATGAAAATTGCCTTTGAAAATATTATTGGTAAGAAATATATTTTAGTTATAATTTGTTTTTCTTTTCAATATTTATTTTTTGTTTACTACAAAATATACATTTTTTCTGCATGCATCGCAGATTGTGAGTAATGCTACGCCCAGAGACGTTCTTTACTCTCCACTTTTAGCAGAGCATTGATAGCGTTGTTCTTCAGATTACTCAGATCGTTTTATCCTGTGAACACAGCCGCAGAAATAGTTCAAAGAACTAAAGGGTTTATCTATGAAGGCGATCTTGCGGTCTTCAAACTTTTAAACTTTTCTGCATGCATCTGAACTGAAGGGTTTCTGAAGGCGATCTGCTTTTATGAGTTTACGATCTTGCGGTCTTCAAACTTTGAAACTTTTCTGCATGCATCTGAACTGAAGGGTTTCTGAAGGCGATCTGCTTTTATGAGTTTACGATCTGCGATCTAATATTTTACAATGTGGTGTATCTGCATCTAAAAAGAACTGAAGGGTTTATATGAAGGTGATCTCTGAAGGCGATCTTGTGGTCTTCAAACTTTTAAACTTTTCTGCATGCATCTGAACTGAAGGGTCTCTGAAGGTGATCTGCTTTTATGAGTTTACAATCTGCGATCTAATATTAAATTACGAGAGCATCTGCATCTAAAAAGAACTGAAGGGTTTATCTGAAGGCGATCTCTGAAGGCGATCTTGCGGTCTTCAAAATTTTAAACTTTTCTGCATGCATCTGAACTGAAGGGTTTCTGAAGGTGATCTGCTTTTATGAGTTTACGATCTGCGATCTATTATTTTACGAGAGCGTCTGCATCTAAAAAGAACTGAAGGGTTTATCTGAAGGCGATCTTGCGGTTCTCTGGTTTACGATCTGCGATCTACTTTGGTAGCTGAGTCTTTTCTTCAAACTTTTAAACTTTTTTTGAACTGAAGGGTTTATCTGAAGGCGATATCTGAAGGCGATCTTGCGGTTCTGGTTTACGATCTCGATCTGCTTTGGGTTTATCTAAAGGCGATCTCTGAAGGCGATCTTGCGGTTCTCTTTTTTGCATGCATCTGAACTGAAGGGTTTAGCTGAAGAGGAGAAGATGAATGCGATCTGAACTGAAGGGTTTTTCTGAAGGCGATCTTGCATTTTAGACGATCTTGCATGTTCTGAAGGGTTTACCATCTGCGATCTGCTTTGTGGCAACTGTTCGATTCCCATTCAATTCTCAGGTGCACACATTCCTTATCTCTTCTTTTCTAATACATATTTACTGCTCATTTGCTCATAAAAATGAATAAATCACCGCACCTACGAAAGACCGTCAAAGGTAGACCTAGCTCAATTACTTTAAATAGCATTTATGAGTATTTAGAGTCTTTAGAGAAACATAGAGAAGAAAGAGAAATTAAACTACAAACAGAATTAGAAGCCATGCTGGAAAATAAATTTACATCTCTTGAAAACAAGATTCAAAAACAAATAGAAAATAAAATAACAATACTGGAAAATAAAATGGAGACACTTGAGGTTAGATTACATGCTATAGAAAACCAGAGCCAAACATCCCAACAAGGAGACGTCGATAGTCTTAAAATGAAGGACATGATTAAGGAGCTAGAAGCAAAAGTTAATAACAACCTCACCATAAATAATGTGGCAGATAACTTAGATATCAAACCCATTAAAGAAGAAATGAAAAAATTGATAGAATTAGACCATGAGCGTAGCAAAAGGGCCTTGAACTTTATAATTTTTAGCTTGAAAGAGGAGGAAAACGAGGATACTTTATCCATAGCCTAGACAGAATTACACAATAGATTACAAATTGAAACAACATGTCTCATAGAAGCGAAAAGGTTGGGGAAATTAACTGAGAATAAAGGAAGGTTAATCCGGGTAAAGGTAAGCTCTACTGACCTTAAACATAACATACTTAGTAAAACCTCAAGTCTAAAAGGGACTGGAATATTCATAAATGAAGATCTCATTCCAGAAGATCAAGCAGAATTAAGAAGAGATGTTCAAAAGGTAAAAGAAGCCAGGAAGGAAGGAAAATGGGCAATAATCAGAAATAGGAAAGTTGTTATTCGAGATAGAAACCAAAAAGATAGCAATAAATAGCAATTCAACATGCTTCGGATTCTTTCTTGGAACTGTCGGGGCTTTCCATGGAACAAAGGCCCCAAGCTAAGTTGGATCTCTAATGAAGTTGATATTATTTTGTTAGTTGAAACTT
>LPNX011161886.1:335429-405646 GCA_001517045.1 Pseudotsuga menziesii
GAATCTGCCACCTTTGTGAGAGTAAGAACATTGAAGATGAAAATCACTTCCTCTTAGAGTGCCCTGCGTACACCCACATTAGATCCCAGTTTCATAATCTTTGTGGCAATTCCGACTTTCCTAGTCTTTTAGCCTCTCAAAATTATAGTCAGCTCGGGACGCTTCTTTCCAAGCTCTTTGAGCATAGAAATATAACTTTAAAGCAAACTAATTAATTCTCTTCTTTAGGTCCGATAGACCAAAGTTTGGTCTCAGGGGACGTTAACCATCATCATCATCATCAAAAACAGATTTTCATTTGTGTTTCATATTAATCAACACAATTGAATTCCATAAGGTATTTACCCTATTCAATTCATTTGGATTTCCCTTTTTTATTGCTTGCAAGTAAGTGAGGTAATTTATATTTGAAGGAATATCAAATAATGTTTATGGACAACTTTATATGAAAGGAATAAAAAAAATTATTGCTAAAATTGAGGAACTCAATGTAATAAAAATTGTCCATGGGAGAATCAACAAATCTTTTAGGATTTTCAATGATTAATAATATATTATAAAGAAAGATGATTTCAATGAGCCAAAAACTCACTCTTAACACATATTTATTAAGGTTGGCATATTATAATATTTATGATCTCATGCTAATTACATTATTAGCTAGCAACAAATATTTGTTTATAATTAATGTTAAATAAGAAAAAATATATATGATATTGGAAACTATCTTTAGTAATTATACATGATATTGAAAACTACCATGATACATGGTATAAGTAAAAATTTAAAATTAAAATTTCATGTTATTTTATTTATTCTATAATTTTGACACATGATTTTATTTCACATGTAAGTGGTTGTCATGTAAAGAGTTCATGATGAAAATATTAGGTATTGAAATATATAAGAAATCAAACGAAAAAATATATACCTTTAACATTTTTTAATTGACATAAACATTGCTTCATATCAAGAGGATTGAAATGTATGCATCAATATATCTACTCTTTTACCAAAATAACAATTAAACCATTCATACTCAATTACATCAATTGTCAAAAGTTGCATACAAATAGCTCTTGAGGCGGCTCTTGTTATTTTACTAATATATTTATAAAATCTATCAACATTATGCTAAAATAATATTTACCTTTACAAAAATATAATTAACTCATCATTAAATCTATCTTTAAAAAATGTTAACCAATATCCAAATAAACTCTTTCTCTTTTGATGTGCCATCCCCCCTCGCAGAACTCCTATGGGTAGTGACTTGGTGTAACCTGATAGTGGGATGACTGTAAAGATGACCTTTGATTCTTATAAGAATAACAAGGACAGGCTTTTTTCTTCCTGAAAAACACTCTTTCTCTTCCATCCTAAAAAAAACTATATCAATAATCTAAAAAAATGTAAATTCTAATTTTTATGGATTTTTGAAAATAATAATCTATATCATCTTTTATCGGTTTTTAAAACCATAATTTAAAGCTTTATCACTTTCCAAAATAAAAAAATTAAAAATATCTATAGTATTAAATATATACATAATTAAAACTAAAAATAGAATATTAAATAATACAGAATTAAAACTAAAAATATATAGTTTTAGTATTAAATATATGTATAATTAAAAATAAAGTAGAGATTTTCCCATTCACGGTAGAGATTTTCCATTTATTTCGTTTTTAAAGTGCGATAATGCCAGCAACAATTACCAACGTTACAATGCTCGCAGTTTCCAATTTCAAATATTGGGAAACGTGTTACAGCCTGTCGGATTTCAAATCACAATGACCGGATTTCAAATTTTATGTGCAGAATCGGCTTGTAATCCGGTTTAGATTCTTACAATGGAAAAGAAAGTCTTATTGTTTCTTGTTTGGCTGGGCAGACAGCCTATTCTGCACAGAGCTCAGAATAGCCGAGACTAAAGAATAGCCGAGGAGAGTTGGATTTGCAGAATAGAATGGAGAGCCCAGAGAATGCAGAAATTGAAGAAAAGCTGAGACAAATGTGGAGAGCCGAGACATTTGCGTCTTTTTTTGAGTTTTTCCTCTTTTTCTTCCCATTGAAGCATGGCCATGCTCTTTTGTTTTTCATTTTCGTTGTTTAGTTTTTCTCTTTGGTATTTTTTTTGGGTTTATTTCGATTTTTTTCTTCTTCTGGTTTTGGGTCTTTGTTTGGCGTGATAAGCTGATGCAGTGAATAATTGGTGGGAGTACTGCGGATAAGTTGAAGAGAGTAGCAGGCTGTTTTTTTGTGGATCTGTTTGTGTTTGGAGCAGAAAATGCGGAGAACCCACAAAATTTACGGTACCAAAGAGAGGCAGATCTGCATATTTGCATATCTGTTTGTGTTTGGAGGAGAACCCACAAAATTTACGGTACCAAAGAGAGGCATATCTGCAGCTTCTTCCCGAATCCATCATTCAGGTAATGCATTGTCAGTATGTATTTATGGAATGCATTGTCAGTATGTATTTAAAGGAGATATGCATTCTCCGTATGTATGGTAATGCATAGTTTTTCTTAATTTGTTAATATGTTTTATTTTTTTTTCTATTGCAGAGGCAAAGCTACAGGAGCATACATTGCAAGATTGCAGGCTTAAGTGCGCTGGTAAGTTCGGTAACTGTTAACATAAATTATAGATTTATTAAAAATTCAGTGGGCTGTTCTAATGGGTTTTAGCAGTTGTTCAAATGGGGTGTTAGCAGTTTTTGAGTTCGGTAACTGTAACGTAGATTTATAGATTTATTAGGATTTTAGTAGGTTGTTCAAATGGGGTTCAGTTGTAGTTATAAGTTTCAATTTTATATGGGTTTTAGATGGGTTTTTCTGCAGTTTTTCAGACATGTTATTTGTTGATTTTAGGTACTTAAAATTTCAGATTGCATTTAAGTTTTGTTATTTGTTTTTTTTATAAAGTTTAATATATTAAGTCTAAAATTTACATTAAATAATTTTTATTTTTATCTTTTTATTATGATATTATTTTAAATTTATTAATATTTTTTTAATATGACATTATTTAAATTTTATTATAAATTGTTGTTGAGTTTATGGTCTTAAATGCTCAATTTACATTTATAGCAGTTTCCATTTTCTTTTATTTATGTTATCTTATTTATATTTAGGAGTGTAATAATAATATTCTAAAGCTTTGTAAGAATGAATACAAATCTTAATATGATCTTTTAAGTTTTAAATGGGTTGTAAGAATGAATACAAATCTTAATATGATCTTTTAAGTTTTAAATGGGTTGTTGAGTTGGTATGTTATTTGGTCCTTTTGGTTTTTATATGATCTGTTAAGTTTTAAAATGTTATTAAGTTTTAAATGGGTTGTTGAGTTGGTATGTTATTTGGTCCTTTTGGGTTAGGGTGAGTTTATATTTAAATGGGTTGTTGAGTTGGTATGTCGCCTTATATTTAAATGGGTTGTTGAGTTGGTATTTATATGATCTGTTAAGTTTTAAAATGTTATTAAGTTTTAAATGGGTTGTTGAGTTGGTATGTTATTTGGTCCTTTTGGGTTAGGGTGAGTTTATATTTAAATGGGTTGTTGAGTTGGTATGTCGCCTTATATTTAAATGGGTTGTTGAGTTGGTATGTCGCCTTATATTTAAATGGGTTGTTGAGTTGGTATGTCGCTTGGTTCTTTTAGTTTAGGATGAGTTTATATTGTAATTTATTTATTTTTATAAGATTTAATATATATTAAAATTAAAATTTACATTAATTTTTTTTATATTATTTTATTTTTTATTTTATATTTTTTGGGTTTTAAATTTAATATTGCTAAATTTACATATACATTGTTTCTTATTTTTTTAGTAACAAACCAATTGAGAGATAGGTTTAGAAAGTTAACAAAAACTAGTTTAAAGATATTCAGGTTTAATTGTTGTTTTTCTTTTATTTACTTGTCTTTTATTTGTGTTTACATTTTTTATAATGTTGTTGTTTTGGTTTGCTTACTTGTATTTGTTGTATTATTTTTTCACTTTGTTTGACATGTTTTGTTTCTGTTTGATTATTTAAAGGCTCATTTCTCTTTATTTGGTGTAGGCTAAATAAAATGAGGTCTAGTCTTGCTTGTTTGAGATAGTTATTTTGTGTGAATCTATTAATGTATTAATGTATTTTTGAGATAGTTAATTTATATTGTTTTTTTTATGTTGTGGTATGCAGGTGTTTATGAAAACATGATTATTTACATTTTATGGCTATGACATGAAGGTAGTTGTTGTGATTAAAGTGTAACAAAAATGTAGATGATCAAGGTATGTTATGAGAATAAATTAGTTATTTATTTTGAATTATATTAAAAAAATGAGTTTTATTTTGATATTTATTATTTGTAAAAACATTATTAATTGCTTATAAATAATTTTGTTGGTCTTCTAGGTAAGTGAAGTGGAAGCTGCTATGACAAAGAATGACAGCTCAAAAGAAATACCGAGAAAGCTTCTTCAATATGTGAAAACTCAAATGAACAATACTTGGTTGAATGGTAAATGAAGTCCAGGATGATGCTATGACAAAGAATAACAGCTCAAAAGAAACATGGAGAATGCTTCTTCAATATGTGAAAACTCAAATGAACAATACTTGGTTGAATTGATCAGAATTCAACCTCATTTGTAAATTGTAAATTATGCTATGGTTTTTATGTAACATTCAAAAACAAATATATTAATAAAATTATCGATTTTTTTTTAGAGAGAGGGCTTTTGCCCTTTCTCAAATTTCTCAAGGATAGCATGGCCAAAGCTATCTTTGAGAAGTCTTTGTTGGTTTGTTGATTTATGGTTATAGTTTTTTAATTTTAATTTTTTTAATTTAATGTATGTTATGCTCTCTAATAAAATTGCAACATTTTCATATTTTTAAAATTACATTATAATAAAAGTGGTGATTTACTTTCAAATGTCATATTACTTTTCAATCTAAAATAAATTTTTTAATTTTTATATTCTAATGCAACCATTTACAAGTTAATATGTTTGTATAATTATGGTTTGTTTAATTAATTAAGTATTTTTGTTTTATTTGTAACATTATACTGCATCAGTTTACAAATTAATATGTTTTTTATAATTTGTGGTTTGTTTAATTAATTAAATAAAATATAACATTAATAAAAACATTACATTTGCAACATCTATTTTTATAAATTATATATTAAACATTTTACATTTGAAATATTTTTTTTAATAAGCACTACATGTTTAATAATCAATTTATTTTATATAAAATCAATTTAATTATATATTTCACAATTTAATAAAAAAACATTATATGTGCAACATTTTTTTATATACATTACATTTCTTTTACAGCATTTTACAAGTTTTTAATAACAATTTCTTTTACATTTCTTTTATAACAATTTAATAATCAAATCTATTTTATATAAAATCAATTCAATTATACATTTCACAATTTAAAAATTCATAAATAAATTACCTGTGGAACATTTTTTTAATATCCATTACATTTATGCAACATTTTTTTATATATTCATTACATTTCTTTTACGACATTTTACATTTTTATATACACTGCATTTTTTTTTCAATTTATTTCAATTATACATTTCACAATTTCAAAACAGTTGACTTATCAATTATACATCTCACAATTAAAAAAATTCATAAATACATTACATTACAATTTTTTTATATGCACTACATTTCTTTTAAAACAATTTAATAATCAATTTATATATATTTCACAATTTAATAAAAAAACAATTTGCCCAACATTTTTTTATATACATTACCTTTCTTTTACAACATTTTACATTTTTTTATATACATTACCTTTCTTTTACAACATTTTACAAAATTTTAATATGCATGCATTACATTTCTTTTATAACAATTTAATAATCAAATTTATTTTATATAAAATCAATTCAACTATACTTTTCACAATTTAAAAATTCATAAATACATTACATGTGAAACATTTTTTTAATATCCATTACATTTGTGCAACATTTTTATATATATTCACTGTATTTCTTTTACATTTTACATTTTTATAAACACTGCATTTCTTTTTATCTTATCAAAGTTATTTCAATTATACATTTCATAATTTCACAACAGTTGACTTGTCAATTATACATTTCTCAATTTAAAAAATTCATAAATACATTCCATTTCTTCTACAACAATTTAATAATCAATTCTATTATACATTTCACAATTTAAAAATTAATAATATAAAAACTATAAAATTTATCTATTTGTATTATGTTATGTTGTAATGTTTTTGTTATGTAGTGTTGTGTTTTGTTATGTTATGTCTTGTATAATTATTGTACAAAATAAATATATTTATGTGAAATATTGTATTTGATATTGGTTATGTTTTTAATAAATTTAATATTTTTAAGTCAATACAATTTATAAAAATAAATAAGATAAAATATTTTGATTTTCATATTGTCATATTAACTTCAATAGATGATGATGAGGAATTACAAATATATTAATATTTTCTTTTTAATTATATTTTATATTTCAATTATTTATCATGATTATAGTGGGTGGGAGTTACAAATATGTTAATATTTTCTTTTTAATTTTATATTTTATATTTCAATTATTTATGATGATGGTTAAAATTTCCTAAGACCAAATAAAAGAAATAAAAATAAAATATGATAAAATATTTTAATTTTCATATGTTATTATATTTGATTTAAATGGTTTCAATGGATAATGTGTATATTGCAGATATATGTCTATATTTTATTTACAAAAGTTTGAATTTAAAAGTTTTTATGTTTCTATTTTCTATTTCAATTATATATAATATGATAAAAATAATAATAATAAATTAAAAATAAGATAAAATACTTTAATTTTCATGTTATCATATTTGAATTTAATAGATGATGTGTATATGTTACAAATACATGTATATTTTATTTTTATGTTCAAAAGTTTAAAATTAATATATGTTATGCTTTCTAATAAAATTGCAACATTTTCATAATTTTAAAATTACATTATAATAAAAGTGGCGATTTACTTTTAAATGTCATTATTTTTCAATCTAAAATAATTTGTTTATTTTTATATTCTAATACAACAATTTACAAATTAATATGTTTGTATAATTATGATTTGTTTAATTAATTAAGTATTTTTTAATTGTAATATTATACTGCATTATTTTACAAACTAATATGTTTTTATAATTTGTGGTTTTTTTAATTAATTAAATAAAATATAACATTAGTAAAAACATTACATTTACAACATTTTTTTATAAATTATATATTAAAAATATTACATTTGAAACATTTTTTTTATATGTACTACATGTTTTGTACAAAAGTTCAATAATCAATTTAATTATATATTTCACAATTTAAAAATTCAAAAAAACTTTATATATGCAACGTTTTTTTTTTTTATATACATAACATTTCTTTTACAGCATTTTACAAGTTTTTAATATGCATACATTACATTTTTTTTACAACAATTTAATAATAAATTTATTTTATATAAAATCAATTCAATTATACATTTCACAATTTAAAAATTTATATACATTAATGTAGGACGTTTTTTTAATATCCATTACATTTGTGCAACATTTTTTATATATTCATTATATTTCTGTTACAACACTTTATATTTTTATATGCACTGCATTCTTTTTTATCAATTTATTTCACTTATATATTTCACAATTTCATAACAATTGACTTACCAATAATACATTTCACAATTTAAAAATTAATAATATAAAACCTATACCATTTATCTATGTGTATTATGTTATGTTGAAATGTTCTTGTTATGTAATGTTGTATTATGTTACCTTATGTCATGTATAATTATTCTACACAACAAATATATTTATGTAAAATATTGTATTTGATATTGGTTATGTTTTTATTTTTTAAGTGATAAATTTATTATTTTTAAGTCAATACAATTTTTAAAAATAAATAAGACAATATTTTAATTTTCATATTATCATATTGATTTCAATGAATGATGATGATGATGTTACAAATATATTAATTTTTTTTATTTATATTTAAAAAGTTGTAATTTAGATATTTTTATTTTTATATTTTATATTTTAATTATTTATGATGATGATGATGGTTAAAGTTCCTTGAAACCAAACAAGAAAAATAAAAAATAAAAATGATAAAATACTTTGATATTTGATTTATTTCACAATTTCATAACAATTGACTTACCAATAATACATTTCACAATTTAAAAATTAATAATATAAAACTTATACAATTTATCTATTTGTATTATGTTATGTTGAAATGTTCTTGTTATGTAATGTTGTGTTATATGTTATGTCATGTATATGCTTCATCTTGCCACTGGTGATTTTCAAGCAAAAATACTGAGAGCATGACATGTGGGCTGATTGGCCTCTTATTTGACGCTGAAATGGATATGAAATTTCTTCATTGGATGGCATGGAAGGCCTTTTTATTAGCTGCTGTGCTTTTTTCCAGCATTTGATTACAGATCTTGCTTGTTGAGACTATTTCAGCCAACTAGTTATGCTCTGGGCTGTTATTTGCTTGTGATCACTTTTGTTTCTTCACAATTGATCTGACCTGATTTATCAGGAATGATGAAAAAAAGTCTGCTATGACCAGACTTGATGATTTTATGCTGAAAAGTAATGGTAACATTATGCTCTTTATGAGGTATTTTTTTGTATGTAATGCAATCTTTACGGTTGGACCAGATTTTGGATATGATAATGGTATTTTGTGCTCTTTCTTGAGGCAAATATCGGCATGTAATGACAACTTCATAGTTGGTTTTTGTATAATGGACCTATTGGGCCATCTGCTGAATGTGAATAAAATATTTACGAATTTTTTCTTTGGAAAAAAAAATGTTATGTTATGTCATGTATAATTATTCTACACAACAAACATATTTATGTACAATATTGTATTTGATATTGGTAATGTTTTTACTTTTTAAGTGATAAATTTATTATTTTTAAGTCAATACAATTTTTAAAAATAAATAAGACAATATTTTAATTTTCATATTATCATATTGATTTCAAAGGATGATGATGATGATGTTACAAATATATTAATATTTTTTTATTTATATTTTAAAAAGTTGTAATTTATATTTTAAAAAGTTGTAATTTAGATATTTTTATTTTTATATTTTATATTTTAATTATTTATGATGATGATGATGGTTAAAGTTCCTTGAAACCAAACAAAAAAAATAAAAAATAAAAATGATAAAATACTTTAATTTTCATATTATTATATTTGATTTAAATGGTTTCAATGGATAATGTGTATAATGGATAATTTTCATATATATATTTTATTTTTATTTTTATTTTCGAAAGTTTGAATTTAAAAGTTTTTATTTTTATATTTTTTATTTTAATTATATGATGATGATGGTTAACGTCTACTAAGGCCAAACTTTGGTTTATAAGACCCAAACAAACAAATTAGTTAGTTTGCTGGAAGAAGTTAAGGACTTAAGGATCATTGAGTTAAGGACCATCTCAATTGATTAGATTTTAAGGCACTTGGAGTTAAGGATTGTCTCATTAAGTTAAGGAACATAATGGAATTACTGCATTCCTATGATTAAAGAACTTGGTGAGAAGCCTCGGGAGCTCACTATAATTTTTTTTTATAATGTGATAATAATAGAGAAAATTAAAAATAAGATAAGATACTTTAATTTTCATAGTATCATATTTGATTTAAATAGATGATGTGTATATATTACAAATACATGTATATTTTATTTTTGTTTTCATTTTTATATTTTCTATTTCAATTATATATAATGTGATAATAATATAGAAAATTAAAAACAAGTTAATTTTCATACTACCATATTTGATTTCAATAGATGATGTGTATAAACTACATGTATGTTTTATTTTTATTTTCAAAAGTTTGAATTTAATGTATGTTGTGCTTTTTAATAAAATTGCAACATTTTCGTAATTTTTAAATTACATTACAATAAAAGTGGTGATTTATTTTTAAATGTCATATTACTTTTCAATCTAAAATAATTTATTTATTTTTATATTCTAATGCAATAATTTACAAGCTAATATGTTTGTATAATTATGGTTTGTTTAATTAATTAAGCAATTTTTTTAATTGTAATATTATATTGCATGGAGATACCCATTTACTATCAGAAATGGGATAGATAAAATCTACATCAAGCAATTTCTGTAACTCATCCTTTACAATATCTTTAAGAGCAGGGTTCATTCTCCTCTGTGGTTGCCTTACAGGCCTAATGGTTTCCCGAGTGTAAATATGATGGATACATGTGTCAGGGTGAATGCCTTTCATATCAGTATAAGTCCAAGCAAATGCCCCAGACTGTGCTTTGAGTAACTTGACTAACTGACTTTGTTGGTCTTGAGACAGATTTGCATTAATAATTAAAGACCTTCCAGGACTAATCTCCATTGGTATGGTTGAGGCTCCAACTTTCTCATCTATAAATAAAACCACTGATGATGAGATAGTTGAAGGGTGGTATCGTTCTTGAAAATATTCAGTCAAAACATTATCCAAGTTAGAGAAGGACTGGGGAAAATCAATACTAGTAGTGGCTGAGATAAATTGATCTAAAATATCATCTTCGGTTTGGTCTTCTAGTCCCCTAGTTTGACTGATGGATAGGAAGGGTTGTTCCACATCCTCATCTCCGTAAGGACTCTCTAACCATAACATGTTTTCTGTTACAAGTTGCGCTGGTGGATAAATGATAAGGTTCTGTAGAGAAGTACCATTTGATATAGTTAAAATACCCTCTCTACATCCTATAAAGGCATTGGCAGTTGCTAACCAGGGTCTGCCTAGTATAACTGGATGTTCCCCCATTGGGTGTTTGGTTTGGAGTACCAAAAAATCCACTGGATACTCCCAAGAAGATACAGTGACAGTAATGTCATGCAAAGCCCCTACAGGTTTAACTGTGCTCCTATCAGCCAATTCCAAAATGGTAGGAGTAGGTCTAAGGAGATTATATAATTGTAGTTTCTGCATGGTGGTCATAGACATGACATTGATTACAGCCCCCAAGTCAACTAGAGTGTTTCCTATGGGAATCTCATTAATACAAATGGTTACAAATGGGTTCCCAGGATTTGCAAACTTCAGAAGTAAGGGATGGTCTGAAATATAATCGGACAGCTGGCCTATAACATGTATTGTTGGTGGATCTTTTTGTTTTCGACCAAGCTTCTTCAAGTATAATTCCCTTACCATCTTTGAATAAATAGGAACATCTCTAAAGGCCTCGAGTAACGGAATTCTGATACAAACATTTTTTAACTCATTCTCCAAATCAAATTGCGAACGAACCACAAGTTTCTCTATTAATAACCTTTCTGGATAAGGAGGATTTTTATTCAATTGTGGCTTAGCAGTTGATTGAGAACATTGAGTTCCAAGCACTTGAGTGTTTTCTAAGGCAATCTGAACTTCTTCCTCTTGAATTTCTTTTTCAGTAATTTCTTCTCCAGATTCTTCTTGAATAATTACTGCTGGAGGAGTTTTATTTAATGTTTTCCCAGACCTTAATTGTATTTCTTGTATAGGAGCTGAATGGATCACATAAGTTGGGGCCATTTGTATTTCAACATTATGAAGAGGCTGCGATGGTCTTTTATTAGGGTTTGGTATAGGTTGAGACGACAACAACGTGGGTCGAGGAGGGTTTGGATTTTGATACTGTTGTGGAACTGGGGGTATAGGAGGAAGTGCAGGTGGTGTAAAACCAGGTAAATATTGTTGCATATTTGGGGGCATTCAAGAGAGTAACTAGGAGGAGTATGCAATGGATTTGTTGGTTGTGTTCCTCAAAAGGACCGTCCCTGTGTTCCTCCATAAGGTTGTCCTCGCCATCCTTGCTGCCATGGTTGGGTTTGAGTAGGCTGAGATGGCCAATTTTGCCACATTTGTGGATTCCATGGCTGCTGAGGTTGTTGCATTGGATAGTAATATGCAGGATTTGGAAAAGCAGGCTCTGGGTACATGTTTTGGGGTCTAGGATGCCAGGGCCTTTTTTATGCATATGATTTATCCATAGGTTCATTATTAAGCTTGTAAAGAGCTTGCAATTCTAGTAATGAAGGGCAATTGTTAGTAGGGTGTTTGTCAGAACAAAGAGCACAAACTGAAATAATATTAAGGGGACATTCTTTCAAAGGGTGTCTTTTTCTGCATTTAGGATAGAATATGTGTAGTGCTGCTATGTCCTCTTCTTCTTGTTGTCTTTTGGTTTTCATGCATTGGGAACTCAAGGCGCCTAAAATATCAGTTTTGAAATTTTCCAACAAGTTCCCCAATTCAATTCTTGTGACCCCACCAGTTCCTGCTGTCCTAGGAATGCGGGAAGGACCTTCCCTTGTACTTCTTCCAGCCTTGGCTCTACTTCTAGAATATTTTCTACATAATTCAGTAATTTCCTCAATGGATTTATGAGACACATCACCTGATGCCATGAGTTTGAGGATTTCCACATAATCCTCCAGAATCCCTTTTAGAAAAAGAGTTCTGACCGCATCTTCTTGTAGAGTATTATACTTAGACTTCTGTAATACAAAGCTAAAGTGTTCAAGAAAATCCTCAAGACTCTCTTCTTCATGATGTTGCATTTTAAAGATATTGTTTTGAGAGTCTTTAGGTCCACAGTAGTCTCGGTATTTTTTAAGGAAAGCACTCTTCATCTCATCCCAACTTCAAATAATGGATTCCCCCAGACCCATAAACCATCTAAGTGCAGAATCTTTAAGGGTGGCCAAAAATAGTTTTAACTTTTGTCTGTCATGTAGATAGTTATAACTCCTACACATGATGTCAAACTCAAACAGAAAGGTATCCGAATCTTCAGTACTTTTATCGTAGAAGGTAGGTAATGAAGATGCTGGGATATTTTTCATATTGACATCACGTGCAAGATCCAAAATGGGGAAGCCAAAAGTTGTTTCTGTTCTTCCTTCGTGTTCTCCTTCTCCTTCCATATGGTGTCCGGTTTACTGATCATTCATAACAAGAGGATTCCTAAACCAAATGACACCTAGCCTATCTCTTCTTTGGGATGGGATAAAATCCCAACGTTCTATCCTAGGCTGATGTTGAAAAGGAGAATTTGTGGTAGATTCCACTTGAGAAACCACCAAATTTTGTGTATGTACAAAAAGGGAATTCACTCTTTCTATGTCTACTATGTCAACCAAATTGGGATCTTCCCTTGTTGGTGAAGCTTGCAGGGTTTGTGGAATCTGATCCACTGAGTGTAACAGTTCACCTTGAGGAATCTCGGTTCCCTCTGGTCTGGTTCCTAATTCCACAGATTTTTGGGTGTTGTTGCTTTCTATCTCTTTGCCTGTATTCCTATCCCTAGGGTTAGTCAGGGGTGGGTTTTATTTCCAAAAAGATGAATGGATTTTAATGTATCTACCCTTACTATCTCTAGGTCTCATAAAAAAATTACTATAAATAACAAGACTTCTAATCAAATAAATCAAAACACCTAAGCTATAGATGGGTTTGAAGGAACCTGTTATAACAGATGCGCAGGTTCTTACCTCTCGTCTTATCGCCCCTTCTCCTCCAATCTGCAAAGGCTAATCATACCAAAAGGAAACAACCAACAAATCAATAGAAATCAAAACTGATCAAAAAAATGTCTGAATATATTTTACGTATCTACTTCTACTATCTCTAGATCTCATAAAAAATTAATTCTAAGTAACAAAAATGAAACAATCACACACCTATGCTACAGATGGGTTTGAAGGAACCTGTTATAACAGATGCGCAGGTTCTTACCTCTCATCTTACTATCCCTTCTCCTCCAATATGCAACAACTAGTCACACCCAAAAATGCTGCCGACAAATTCGTAGAAAATGAGCAAGATACCAGTTTACCTTGGAGCAACTCCCCGGTAATGGCGCCAAAATGTTGGGTAAATATATTACTACTTAATTTACCTTCGATTTAATCATCAACCAGGACACGTAAACTTTGAGTTACTACACCATGTGTGCAGGGCAAAATGGTTTCAAGCTCATGCCTAGGGTAATTTTGATTTACTCATATACAAATGTAATTCCTAAAATGAACTATTCTACTGAACCCCAAGACCTAATTTAAGAAAAGAAGTCAATCATTTAAGTGCTACCTGCAATCACAAGATTTGCCAAAACAGTTTCAAATCATGCTCAATATTAACCTATTTCCAAAAGAACAGCCAGGCAATCGAGTATCTTCAATGAAGGAAACCCTACTACTAAAGAGATCTTCAAGTTTACCTACAAAAAAAAATAGTATTTAATCAATCTTTTAATATCTCACTCAACTCCACTCATAACTTCTACAACTCTGCCCATACATGCTAGATTTCTTAAGCTGCTTTTACCTCCAAATAGAAATCTGTCACACATCTAACAGATCTTTCACCAGCATTAAAAACTTGTAGATTAGCGAACCTTACTCAATGCTATCCAAACAACACTTGCTGCAATGAATTTGCTTTTCGAGCAAGAAGCAATACTCTATGATCATAACAATGTGTTGGAACTATTTAAACAAACCTCTGTAGCAGCTCACAAGATAACAAGAAGCAAAATACACTATCAACTATCCATAAACCATAACTTCCTTTTGTTGATTCCTGCAACTTCCTTACACAACAAATCTGATTATGCTAACCTATGAACTCTAAAAATGCTAATCTACAAACCCTATAAATTCTATAAACTCTTTAAAAATCCATAAACTTTGTGAATCATGGGAACTATGTAAACCATAACAATTCTATAAGCTGTAGAAATTTTGTCCAAAAACTTAACAATTTGATTCTTAATATTCTGACAGAAGAAAAAGAATTCGAATCCAACCTACCTAGCCACTCCTTTCCATTGGTTTCAATCCTTTTATTCATTCAACCGAATCTGCAAATAAAGATGAGATTGTCCCTAAACTAAATGCCCTATTTCTATATACTCATTAACACAAACCAGTTTGTTTCCATACATTCTACAATACTAACCAATCCAGTATAAACACACATCTATTTTCAATTATGAACCTTGTCAATCTACTAGCATACACATACATAAAAGACAACATCAAATATCAAAAATAAATGATGTAAATGTGCTTACAGCAATGGAAGGAAGCAAGACTATTCATACGCAATGAAAGTTGAAAGATCTATTTGATAAATCATATGAATGTTATAAACTCTACAACTTGTAACTCTGCAAACTCTTTAAGCTATATAAAAATTCTGCAAACCTTTACAATGTTTAAAAACTTTGCAAACTCTTTAAGCTATTAAAATTCTGCAAACCCTTACAATGTTTAAAAACTTTGCAAACTCTTTAAGCTATGAAAGCTCTTAGCTACGAAGTCTAACCCTCCAATCCCCAATACCACAGCCTGATTTAGTTCTGAATATGAAGGAAGAGAGCATTTAGATCTAGCACATTTCACTATTCTTGTTATCACTCAATCCTACAGTTTACTGAATCAGATCTACTAAAATTACTCATGCTTGTTCATGCAAATAATGTAATCCAATCCAACGCAAGCATCAATACATATTTCCAACCATGAATCTATGAAATTTATCAACACACTGATATACAAAGAACAGTATTGAAACAAAATGATATATAATTTTACTTACAGTGGTAAAGAAAAGAGAAAACTATATATAGACAACAAGAGTTGAAGGTGGGCCCAGCCTTCAACGCCTCTAGATCTGAAGTTGAAGATTTTAAAAAATAAAACACAGCAGTCACTTAATTAGTTTGAAATCAAAGTTTTACAGGATATCATCTCTGTGCCCTCAGGGTTTCTTAAACATATTTATACTTGAACTACATCATGGGTCGACCACTAAAAAGGGTCGACCCCTTCCCAAAAGATCTACACTTATCCCGGTCAATAATGCAAAAAATAGACCAAGAGATTGGATTCGGATTTTTTGGAATCCATACATTGCTAAAGATTGAGGGTAACGATTGCTTAGGCAAATGAAAGCTACAAAATATCACCGGGTAGCTCATAGTCAACCTGGAAACGATTTGAGTTGAACTAGATATTATCTCTGGCAACAAAATCCCCAAATATCTAAATCAGTCAACATATGCTCGTTAAGTGCTGAAACAAGTGTCGGATCGAGCAACCAAAAGAACCTCTGCGTGGGAAACAAGAGCTTGTCAATTGATCAGCATTTAATTAAAAACTAAAGTTTCATTTATGAATTGAAACCCAACAAAATGATAAATAAAGTAATAAGAAATGTCAAGAATTCATCTGTTAAAGCATCTTGGAATGTTACCCTTGAAAACACATATTCAAGCACAAAGCACAACAAAATAGAGTCAAACATACTTGATCCCATATAGCTTTGAACTAGGAATAGGGTGTTAGACAAGCAAAAACAAGAGGTCATCAATTTCTATCCTTCATAGTACTTTCATGATGGCGGTTTTTGCATGATGTTGATGCTGCTTAGGAGAATGCACACCAGACAGTGGGATCTTGGCATTCCTTGGGATGTCAAGTTTCCACCTGTAACACTAGTACATGGATACTTTCATTTGAGGAAATGGGATCCATATATACTTTTGTGTAGGGATTTTTGTTGGATGGCATTCTCACTGACAAGGATTCAATGCAAGAAATGGGACCCTGGCATTGCTTGTCGTTGAAGAATCTTTACATGTTGGCTTGATGGAGCAAGTCAACATTTCTTCACATGAATTCATCTATGTGGAATGATGTTCCAATTCTCCTACATTGGGGACAATTCTTTAAGTGAATGAATTTTGAAGCACCTTGGATTGCTTCTGCTTGAGGACAAGAATACTTGGGAGGGAAGGATTGTAATGTCCCTTCATGGAAGGACATTAAAAGTGTTGACCTTTTCAAGCACCTAGGGGTTAAAAAGTTGAATTAATTAAATTACTTAGGGAGTTTTGATTATTTCATACTAAGGAGGCATGTATTAAGTTTATTTCTAATTCTGGATTATTTATGTGTAAATATTTAATTAATATGCAAATATTACATGTCGGAATGAGTTTCCATGTCAGGAGGGCGCATTAGGAAAGCCAACTTTCCTAGGATGAAAAATAGAAACTATCCAGAAGACTAGAAAAAGCAATCTGTCATAAAAATATGGAAACTACCAAAATCAAGGAAAAACAGACAATTTGAAAAGCAAGAAGTATAGGAAAAGAAACCAGTGCAAAAGCGTGAAACATTGGTCAAGGGGGGGGGGCGCAGTTTCCATTTTGGTGAAAAGATGCAAATAAATGAGATAGGCATAGAGTAGACATTGTTCATGTTGTATTATTGTTATGTTATAAAAATCTTGAGGAGAAGCATCAGATGGTTGTAATAATTAGTTAAATAATTGAGACAAGTGTTGCAACTTTCAAAATGGATTTCTTCCTCCATTAAAGTTTTCCCCACTATAAATCCTTGAGACTTTATTTTTTTGGTATGCCTTTGCCTATGCTTATAAATGATAACACACTTAATAATGGATGGTGGGATGTTAATTAATATAATCTTTCATATGTTTTAGTGATTCACCTAATGTATTACTACAATACATTTATGCTTTATCTACTTTTTTTTTCTCATTTTAGTTTCTTAAAGCATCACATGAAATTTTGATTTAATAACTTATTGTATATGCGTACAGATATGCAAGCATAGTAGTGGTCCATTTCAACACAAGATCAAATGGCCCATGCAATCATATTTCTTCCTTTCTTGATAACCTATGTGGAGGATACCCTTTTATGAATATTTTAAATGTAGCCACAACCATAATAGTAAATTAATATATATATATCTATATATATATATATATATAGTTGAGTTTTCTATGCATTTTGTTTTCACCTCGAATGTATCCACTATAAATTTATGTAATGTATTGCCGGTTAACTAGTGTAAATTTTTTAGATAATTAAAGATTGTTTAAAACCTTATCTAACATGGATTCATGCTTACTTGATGAAGGTGGATATTGAAAGAAAACTAATTTTGGTAAACTCAAAGGTCATAAACACTGTACTCACATTCAATATTTACAAGAATGATATCAAAGTGAAGGAGTTTATGTGTCCAAGCTAGTTAGGCCTAGAAAATTCAATGAATAGTTATTGCATCCTCTAAGATAGAAATAGATAATTTGTACAATGTAATGTACCCAACCCCCTTAACCACACAGGTCCCTTAGGACATCGTCATTCACCATCAACATTTATGTGCAGGTATAGGACAGAGACAAGCAATGGACATGGAGGAACTACACGGAAGTTGCTTAGGATTACATCAAATGCAACACAATATCACAATGCCTTCAAGCATACAATTCACACACATAGTAGAGCATACATAGCTTCCTAATATCACAAGCTCACCAAGATTTCAACAAAAATGGCATGAAAAACAACCAACCAACCAACCCCTTCCCAAGGAGATCAACCAAGGTTTATAGATCAAAGAAGGAAATTCGAACCCAAAGGGTTCAAATCAAACCAAGGTAAGCCAACTTGAGTTACTTGAAGGAGGTTACTCAACCATGAGAGATCCATTTGAATTCCATCAAAGAAACTTGAATTTCCAAGAGGATGACTCTAGACCATACAACCCCAAATCGAATTCATGTGGGGACACTTCAACCATGAAGTGGAATCAGAATTAGTGAAGTGAGAAGTTACAAAATCCAAGGCATCTTCCCATAATAGAAAAAAAAGAGTTACACAACTTTTGAGGTGTCAAGCCTAAAAACAGATGGTGGCAGTGCACTTGTGCAAGTGGGGGGTCACAAAACCAAGTGTAACCTCCAAAAAGGAGTTACCAAACGACCAATGGGCACATTCAACAAGTGGAATCCACCCAAGCACCAAGGAGGGCACATTCACCAAATAAGGCCCACTAAATCATGATTTAGGATCAATAATACCAACATAGGATAAACTAATCAAAAGTTGGATCTGCTGCACAATTTTTGGGTGACCATCAACTAATAAAGTCACCAAATCATAATTACAAATTAGGATAAATAAACTTATTCCAATAAGTTCTAAAGTGTGAAGAATTTCCCCATTCCCCCTCACACTGTGGATCAAGGCCTCCCATACTCTTTTTTGGTTCTTGGTGTGCCAATTGTTTTTATTAATTAAATATTTACAATAATAATAGTGTCTCTTAGTCCTTAAAGACCCTTGCCCCGACACCTAGTTCCACAATAATAAACAATTACAACATTTTACATATGTCTGAGGGCTTAACATACATGGCATTACAGACAAGTATCCTACAAGGAAGATCTTATAAAAAAAGTGCATTAACAATTCAAGCTTTTATAAGTATTCCACATCAATGACATGTTGTAACTTATAAACATATTGGAAATGCATTCTCATTATGGCTGACTAATACTCTCCAAAAAACATTCTCAAGGGTGCATTGAACAATTATATGGCATGATGTATAGAGAGATAAACTAACTCGTATCAGATTTGAAGATCAATCAAGTTCCTCAATTGATTATTATGTCCATCATGAGTGATATTATTCATATATAACCATAAAACTATAACTAAGCATTTAGAGAATAAGGTAAGAATTATTGATATCACCTCAATTGGAGATCGATGCACCAAAGGTTGAACTGCATGTTATTGCTTTTCCTTTCTCAATGCTACTCGTCATTGCCTCGTCCTTTCTTTATCCCTTTCTTGTATTTCATATTTGTTAATTTGATCATGATCATGGTTCCTACTTCAACATTTTTACTCCCCGTGTTGATTGGTTAATAACAGACATAAATGTCAAATTTCACTTGAAACAACATATATCCCTATGTGGCAAATCATGAAAACAACGTATAGGTTTGAACACTTAACATGTTTGTATTTGTAAAATGAATTGTTTGTGTTTTTATGTTTTATACAATTGGAATTGGTTTGTTTATGTGCAAGGTTGGTGGGTATAATAAATGTCGATTTGGAGGTTAGGAAGCTCGTGTGCTATATATTGCTACACATAATGGTGTAGGAAAAAACTTGTTCAAGCTATCAGCTCGATCGAGCTATTTTTCTAACCTGACAAAACCATTGATTGAGGGTTTAATTAACCCTAGATCATGGTATCAAAAAATAGTTAAATCTCTCAATCAAGGTATTTTAAGACGTCGATCAAGCTAATAACTCAATTGAGGGCCTTAAAACAAAGTTGCTAAACCCTTTTTCTACACATTTAAATTTACTTACCTCTTTGAAGGGCATAACCCTATCATTAATTGCACCTTAGGTGGCAAACTTAATGCTAGTTGATTTATCCACTAACATATAATTTATGCATTTTTTAGTTCGCATGATATACCTTTCGTAATTTTATTTTAAAATTTACACTTAAAACCCTTGTCCACGACTTCCAAAGAGCTCAAAGAAAAATCAACAATATAAAAAAGTACACAACCAAAAAAATTAATAAAATATAATAATATAATCTTCCAAAAAAAGTAAAAGAATATGCACACCAAAATGGATTCTGTGTATATCATGTTCATATTTTTTTTAATTATACATTTAACATTAAATTATTTTACACGAGTTTCACACAAGCCACTCTTTAACTTTTCCTCAAATTTCCAAGGACAAACATTTCGTTAAATGCAAATTTGATGCATTAAATGACATTATTATTATTATTTTAAATATCATTGGAAAGACAACATAATTCTATACAATTTTTGTAACTGCATGTTGAAATTCACAAGGCATAGATGAGATTTTAGGGCATTGATTTAATAAATGAGTAAAACATCAAATTTTTATCGCTGCATTTTGCCAAATTGTGTTACCGTGTTATGGATTCACCCAACTACTTGAAATGAGAGATCCTCTATCAAAAACATTGAGTCTCGATGATGCAAGCTCTTTCCATGCCTTTGCTTTTCCTCATCAAATATAGGCCAAATCAACCATAAAACGCATATGCATGTTGAAGGAAAAATGGAGCAAAATATGTCAAGGTAGGAAATATAAATAGAGGAAAGGGTCACAATTGTTTTGTTACTGTCATGTCCCCACATTTTGGACGAACAAAAGTGTGGACAATGTTGAAACTCATAGGGGTCCAAATTGACATTAATTATTTAACCTAGGGAAATTTTGCTAATAATTATTATTGAGGCATGTATTAAGTTTTTATTTATCATGATTGCTAATTTTGTAATTTATTTATGTGGAATTGTGCTTTCCATGTCAGGCACAATTGGAAAGCCAACTTACCCAAAGGGAGGAGATTAAGAAAGTGGAAACTCTATGAAAAAAGCAGTTAGAGAGAAAAGGGAAAGTGCCCAAAAGCTATGACAAAAGTTTTCATAGTAAAAGCAGGAAAGTTTTACAAAGGGGGGCACAGTTTCCTCTTGGAGAACTCATAAAAGCTGTAAGGACAAAAGCAGGAAAGTTTTGGAAAAGGAGGGCGCAGTTTCCTAATGGAGACTCGGTCTCAAAAGCAGGGAAAAGAAAAAATTTCTCATGAATAAAAGTAGCAAATATTTGACTAAGGAGGGGGCTTATGTGGCTAGGGTTAGGGCTTCTAAGTGGTTGACTTGCTCTCACAGGTCACCATTGGTCTCTACTTGCTATAAAGGTCACCCATAATTATATTAAATGACAATTTGAGCCCATTCACACGGTTTGGTTGATGTGTTAATTGATTTGTGCTTATGTGAGCATGCCTTTTTGAGTGATGTGCCTCAGACACTTGGGAGATGAACCCCAAACCTTCGCTTCCCACTCCTTCATCCCCATTTTTTCTCTTTGTAGGTATGGAGCGCTTTATGTTCAGCCATTGAAGGTCATATCAGATATATTTTTCAGCCTCCATCTTATTCAATTCGAGCTCCAGTGAATCCCAAGCTTCAACTATGCTCTCAGCGTTTCTCTTGCCATATTTTGGGCTTCCTACCCACCATTTTGGAGTCCTCTTATGTAATGATCAGTCAATCCAGTGCTCTATTATTTATAACATATGATAAAATCTGTCATTTATATTTCTCAGGTTGCAATAATTCTGTCCCTGAAATTTACCTTCTTAATTTCTCATGAAAAGCTTAATTTGTCATTGTAATGGGGGAAATTGATCAATCTAGTGCAATAATGAGAAAGTAAAGGTTGTGGGTAGGAGTATAAATGATTATATATGTCCATTGAAGTTGTATTAATTTCTTTCAGATGACATTTTCTTCATTGAAGCCAATCTTTTACGAATGCTATGCTTAATTTTGTACCCTGGCTAGAACACTAGTTTTAGTTGACTAGTTTTACCATTTCTGCTATAAAATGAGTTCTACCCAGTTAGATCTAGTTCTGTAAGTTTCTATGGATCACTAAAAGACCCACCTACCCATACATAACTCCAACATAGAATGGGAGTATAATTCAACATAGCTGATGTTAGAAACCTAAAAGGTCCCAACATCTAGGATCTTAGGTATCTAAACTATCTCTGTCCAAACTTGTACTTTGGTTGCTTCCCTTAGCCCTCGGTCATTCTTAGTTTTTCTAGTACTCCCTATGTTTTTCCTTGCACAAAGAAAGTGATTGATCTTAATGTAAAATTCTATCTCACATTTTAATTATATAAGAATTAGAGTTAATATTATGATATGATATCAGATTAGGGATATTATAGTGTTATTATATCACTTTCATCCACTGATGTTCAAAGTAAGCTCTCAATGAAGAAATATTGCAAATCACTAAATCAAGTTGCGGCTATGAGACTCCTACCATTGATCGAAGAAGACCTTGAGCAGTATGAATAAGAATACTATGAAGATCCCTCATGCAATACCTCAGGTATATTTAGTAAGGATGATGTTGATGATTTATTGCTTCCATCTTATGATGAAGTCACATGGTAGAAATCTACAAGTGTTGTTGGTCAAATTTTCAGTAGAAATAACTCTAAGGAATCCTTCCAAAATTTCATGGGATAATATGATTTAAAAAAGGGATAAGGGAGGTCTTATCTTTCCAAGATTAATTCTACCTCGAGATACATAAGTTATTCAAAGATCCATACTACTAGTCAAGCATGGAAAATATTGCACATATGATGGATGAGGTGTGTAAGAAAGTGGGGATTATATGTTTTCCACCTGGATCCAAAAGAGATAAAGAGGTGAAACCTATGTTGTGGCAAGAAGATATCCAAATATCTGTTGGTTTTAGAAAGGTAAGAAAGAGGAGAATGAGGCCCTAAATCCATTCTCAATCTTTAAAAAGGACCATGATCCACTTAGTTTTTTAAGTGGAAAATAAGAAGAAGAGTTCCATAAGGAAAAGCATAAGTCACTGCAAGGTGACTGCATGGGAGAAGAAAGTGAAGATGAATGCACTTCTAGCTTCTTTGTGGGTGATTTCCATATCACTACTGAGGATGTTGTTCCATGTTAGGGAGGTGAGACATATTTTGTATTAGATCCAAATGAAGGTTATAAATCATATTTACAATCATCTCTTAAGATTCATAATGAAAAAAAAGACAAGGCCAAACACTTGGGTCTGAACAAGAGAATTCTGTGGAAAACCACTTATACTATGAAACAAGAACTCGACACAGTTCTCGTTTTTCTCTCTCCTAATTTTAGTAGCTATTTTGACCTCCGTTTCAAAAAAGGTTGATACCAGTATCACACATTTTCATTTTGAGGCATTTTTTTGGGCCTTTGAATCATCTTTGACGTAAAATATTTTTATTTCTATTTTCAAGTGTTATTTTTAGAAATTTAACAAAATAACATACATTTAGAAGCAAGTTATAATGAAAAACATATACATTTTGCAATTTTTTCATTAAAACAAGACATTTTTATGGACAAAACAAGACATTTTTTTTGACAAAATTGTAAAAAAATCCAAAAAATATATACATTTAAAACCATTTTCAATCGATTTTTAGAGATTTTTTTGTATAAAAATGATATTATTTCATATTATTTTTCAAAAAGTGATGATTGCGATAAATTCAAGAAAAACTATACCATATATTTGTAAATAACATATTAGAACAATATCTAGAGAAATTTTATTTCTAAAATAAAGTCTAAAACTCAAAACATTACTAATATATGTTATCAAAAAGTTGTCAAATTTAACATTTTCTTCAAGACATGAAACAAATCAACAATATCATAGAGGCCAAATTATTCATTGAAATTGAAATTTTCTGAGCTTGCCTTTCTTCGAGGACATCAATGTCCTTGTTCATTGGGTATTCTATGTGTGTAAGATGCCCAAAACCCTCCTTTCCAAACATCCCTCATAAATGGGGTTGAGGCTCTTGTGACATCGTCGCCACAAGCATTTCACTAAATTCCCCTTTCTTCAAACCAACTTCTTACAAATCATGTGGAAGAACTTGAATAGCATTAATTCTTTGCTTGATGTAATTGCATTGCAACGGATCATTATCAGTGGATATGCAATTTCTTCTTTCTGTAAGGAGCTCACTATTGTTATACCTAATAACCAAGAACAAAAAAAATAGTTAAGTCAAATATCATAAAGAAGCATATTTAAAAAAAATAATGAAGAAGAAAAAAAACAATAAAACTTGAAATATGCTTTCATATGTAATATCAGAAATTTTACATGAACCCGAGAAAAAATCTAAGATCGAATGTCCCTCTCTTGAAAATGTATCTATGGGATAATTAATCAACGATTTTGGATTCCGATATATGTTTACAGACACTCCTAACACCCTAACCCTAACATCAATAGTACATTTTTTTTTTAAATTTAACCCCCCTCCTCCTTCATCCTTGAGCAACCAAGTAAAGGAACTCCATGCTGGAGGATTAGGGTACTGTAACGGGGGTAGATAATGGTACTAAAGATGAAATTCAATGATCACTTTGTTTTTTGTCACCTACTCTCATGCTTTAATTTCATTAATCACTACTCAAGTTTCCCTTGATCTTTAGTGCATTTGATCGTTCTAAAAAACGACGTCGTGATGTTCTATCTTTTTCAGTTTTGTGTTTGTTTTGGTTTATAAATGAGTGGGCCTTTTGCATTCGACGTGCATAAATGATTTCAATGAAATGAAATAAGAAAAAATACTCCACAAATCTTCCCATTGAAAACCTTGCACCTTGCAATTCATTAGATGAACTCACCAATTTTGTAAATGTGCTTAGGAAGTGGCATAGTATTAAATGGGAACTTATTAGCTAAAATACCATGAAAACAACGTGAAATATCATATTATTACTTGAAGATTCATGATCACACTAATCCAACTTTGATTACAGATGAATAATCACAAATGTGCTAAAAGTCCCTATTACATCAAACATTCAAATAAAAATGGAAGTTAAAGTCTTATTAGATGAATAAAAAATTTCTTACTAAAATAGATATTATACTTTGAAATGATAAAAGATAAAATGAATAAAACCATTTTTATTCACAATGTTATTAGATGAATTAAACATCTCTTAGTAAAATCAATATTATACCTTAAAATGATAAAAGATAAATGAATAAAACCATTTTTATTTACAAGGTTATAGTTTGAGATGGTGAAAAATAAGAGATAATTTAAATTATATTATATGAAATGTGTGAGAATCAATGGACTAAATTAAAATAATTAATCTTGAAATTTTAAGATTATTTTGTAAGCAAATTTTATAACCTACTCTGTTAAAGGGCAATTGCATTTATTGAAGAGAGGCCACCTATTCATTTTTGGAGTTTAATTCATATTAAAATATCAAATGTATTCCAATGTTTATGAGGCTACCTATTCATCTTTGGAGTTTAATTCATATTAAAGTCTCAAATGTATTCCAATGTTTTTGAGGCTACCTATTCATCTTTAGAGTTTAATTTATATTAAAGTCTCAAATGTATTCCAATGTTTATGTCCTTCCATTCAATATTTTCTTGGGTTTTCAAGTTACCTATTAATGGTGATGTCTTGAATGTCAATGGATTTCCAATGGACCATAAAAGCCAGCTTGTTTAAAGTATATAGAATAAGTTTATCCATAAGTTAATTTATATTTTCTTGGGTTTTCAAGTTACCTATTAATGGTGATGTCTTGAATGTCAATGGATTTCCAATGGACCATAAAAACCAGCTTGTTTAAAGTATATAGAATAAGTTTATCCATAAGTTAATTTTAATTAAGTGATATTTAGTCATTTTTTTCATAGCTTATCTAGGTTGACCACAATATGCATGCAACGGTTATCAAGTGTGAATTCATCATACATTTTTGAATTCGACCATAATACAATAAACAATTTGTAATTTTGTCCATAAAAATTTATAACTTCTCTAATTTTCAACTATATAAAAAAAATTATATGTCAACAATTGAAAATTACAAAAGTTTTGGTGACATCTACGATAAACGTGGGCACAGTCCAGCCCTAAGTATTTGATGGAAAATGCATTTTTTGCAAATGACGTGAAGAAAGTCCGTCCCAGTTGAGAGAGTCTCCATGAATGTATTGAACAAGTGATTGGTTGATGAATGGTGTGTCCTAACTATACAGTTAGGCGATCCTAACATGGATCACAAGTGCTCTGAGAGGGAGGAAGACACGTTGACGCTAAAGTTGCTGCACCGCTTGCGGGGGAGGAGGGACGCTGGAAAGGGAAGAGGGAGTAGAGCTTTGCTTCTTTTGGGCGCCAAAGGGCCTCTCTTCATCGGTGCCCCTTTGGCTTCCAAGGAAGCGGAGCTCTATTCCCTTCCCCGGAAGACATGGACACACATTGCAATGCCTTCAGTTATTGGTTGGTGAATGGTGGATACTAACTATACAGGTAGGCAATCCACAAGTGATCTCAGAGGCTGGAAGACACATTGACGCTAAAACTGTTTCACCACTTGCGGGGAGGAGGGACGTCAGTAAGGGAGGAGGGAGCGAAGCTCCGCTCCCTTGTGAAACGGCCGCCCTTCATCGATGGTGCAATTCTGAAAATCACGTTGTCCATGAAGGGTGGCCCTTTCATCGGTGGCGCAATTCTGAGAATCACGCGGCCGATGAAGGGTGGCCCAAGGGAACGGAGCTCCGCTCCTTCCTCCCTTCCCCGGAAGACATGGACACACATTGCAATGCCTTATGTTATTGGTTGATGAATGGTGGATACTAAATATACAGGTAGGCAACCCACAAGTTCTCTGAGAGGCCAGAAGACACATTGATGCTAAAAATGTTGCACCGCTTGTGTGGGAGGAGGGACGTCGGGAAGGGAGGAGGGAGTGGAGCTCCGCTCCCTTGCGTGCAAAAGAGCATCCCTTCATTGGTGGCTCTTTAGCACGCAAGGGAGCGGAGATCCGCTCCCTCCTCCCTTCCCTCGGAAGACATGGACATACATTGCAATGCCTTCTATTGTTTCTCGTGTTTTCTGATTGCAGTTACTCTCATTGAATCAATCTCCCTAGATTGGATCCCTCTTGAGGGCATACTTTTCCACTATACTGTTCGCAATATATATAATAGAAGCAATAATGGAGGACCTCGGCTCCCCCTATAGAGACCATCTTTCCAACCTCACGTAAGAATTAAAAGAAAAATTCGTAATCAGATACAAATTTATAATGAATAGGAGCATTTAGTAATTGGAACCAAGAAGGTTTCCATTCCTTTCCTCACAGAATCCTCCCCTTTATCAACGACGAGATTCCTCATTAACGTTGAGCCCTCTTTTTCCTAGTCCCGCTACTTTCGCCATTTCTCAGAGTAGTAATGAGGCAGTTAGATAGTGACTAGCAGGACTGGTTTTCATTGGGTTTTCCTTTTCTGAGAGGAACTTTTCTGTTTTCCAATTTGTCGTTATTACATTTGTTAATTTTTTGCGTTCTTCATAGTTCATACTATAATTTATACAACAATACTATATTCCCTCTGCAGTAATAATATGCACCTATATCCTTCACGGTTTAATAGTTCTTGAATGGGTAATGAGGAGAATCTGTAATACTTTTGGATATTAAAGTGGTTTATGCAATCTCTATCTCGGTCTTTTAATATGAGCATACTTACATTTAGTAATGCCATCATTTTTTGTCTCTTCTCACGATCATGCATCAAATCAAACCATGAAATGGAAACATGGTTCAACGCAGGAGCATCTAGCAGCACCATTTCATGTTCAATGCACAACATCCAACACCATTACCAACTTTATTTTGCATTACCAGCACCAATAATCAATGCCTCTCACACGAAATCAAACTGTTCTTCCAAAATCAACTTTGCTAAGCCATCAATATACACTATACACTTTAATCAATATTAAGCAGAACATCCAATTCACAAATTTAGTTTTTCTCGTCTTTTGTGTACAGACTTCCAATATGTTGCTATCACTCACTGAAGAGAACTTTGGATTCACAATATTTTCTCAGCCAGAATCTATCTCCGAGTTTCAACAACATTCAATGAATTATTAAATCGAAAACAATATGTATCTATGATGAAGTTGAATATCATAATGTGAAATCAAATTTTGATTGGAGGGTTAACTCATTTTTTTTGTTTTTTTAAAGTATTGATGACGTTGAATATCATAATGTAAAATCAAATTTTAATTGATCTTATAGTAAGAGAATATAAAAGAATAGGTTTGTTTTAACATTTTGGAAAACAATATAAAATACTTGAAAACAAAGGTAGGTGGAGGGTTAACTCAATTTTATTTATTTATTTATGATTACTCTAATTATCATAAAGTGAAATCAAATTTGAGATGATTGATCTCATAGTAAGAGAATATAAAATAATAAGTTGCTCTATAAAAAAATTATTTGTATGTTTAAATGGAAATATTTTTAATTTACCATAGTTTTGAGAAATTAGAAAGTTAGAAAGGTTAATCTTGTAATAAAAATTTTGAAACTTAGACATGATGTAGGTGTATGTAAGGTATTTTAAGAGGATTTTCATCCTCAAAGCACATGGTGTTATAAAGATAGCTAATCCTATCAATTCATGGAGTTTTAGGAGTTATACATTACCCACTCATGAGAGTTTTGCTCTTATCTTAGCAATATTTGAACTAGTTAAAACTAAAAAGAAACTTTGATCTTCTAAATTAGACTTAATGACCTCCTTATAATATCTCACTTTTATTTTAGCCTCTATCCTTCTTATACCACACTATTTCTTTAAAATTAAATATAATAATATTTTTGAAGATATCCATATTTTGCAAAATGATAATTTCATCAATACCCAAATCATAATAACAATAGAATATTAAAAACAAGTATACTCATTTACTAAACATTTCTTTATTTAATTTGTTTCTACATACTTTGTTTTAATTATTCACTTTACTTTAATATTCATTTTATATTAATTCTAATGTATTATTAGATTTCTTAAAAAGCCTCACGACACTTGGCTTCTTTAAACAAGTTTTCATTCTTGATTTTTTTTTAATTCTTCTTATATCCATGTCTATTGAATCCACATGGTGCAACTCTAGTAAATATAAACTTTATTAACTAAGTAAGCATATATATGGCTCATAATATACACATACTCAAAGAATTTACTTTGATGAGTAAGAATGATGTCTAAACCATATTGTTGGGAGTTTAGGGGTTGAAAGGGTGTTTTATTTTTATTTTTAAATGTAATATTGTGGGGTTAAGGAGGTTAGCTGGGTGTTAGATTTTTTTTTTAAATTTGTGTTTAATGTAATGTTGTTAGGGGTTTAGGTGGGGGTGTTTTAATTTTTTTTATTGTAATGTTGTTGAGGGGTTTAGAGGTTGGGGAGGGAGGATGTTTTTTATTTTTTATTTTTTTTAATGTAATGTTGTGGGGTTTTAGGGGGTTAGGGATTTTTTTATATATTTTTATTATATTGTTGTGGGGGATTTAAATTTATTTGTTTATTTTTTTAATGTAATGTTGGGGGGTTATGGGTTTAATTTTCTTTATTGTAATATTAGGGGGTTTAGGGGGGAAGGTGGCATTTAAGTAGGTTTACAAAAAATATTTAAAAAAAATCAAGGTTAAAAATCATAGAATAGAGGTCAATCCTTTCTTCAATTAATACTCCATGAATTTTTTTTTTAAATTGCGGAAAGAGAAAAAGAAAGGGCTAAAAATAAATTGTCATCGCATTGACATCTTGAAATTAGAGGAAATTGATATACTTTCTTAGGATTTCAAGTTTACAAATAAAGACACTCTTCTCTCCAAGCCTATAGAGATTATCAAGAGGTTGTTTCCAAAAGAAGAAGTTGCAAGATGGGACTTTACTAAACCAAGCTGTAGATCCATAAGGAATATGTCATCTAAAATGATAGGCATAGATCATAGAATCAGATGATGCACCCACTGATAATGGAGAAGAATATGGTTCATCTACATCTTCATCCAATCCTTTATGTGCATAAAATGTAGATTCTGATGGGGTGTCAGAATCCATGGATGAATTTGAATAATTCACAAGAAACATTTTAGATGTTTTTTATTAGTAAGATGTTTGTAATTAAAAATCTAAAATGAGTTTTTGATTAATATGAATCATTTGTTGTTGTATGGTCTAATATATGATTTCATTATGAATCGCTGGCATAATTTATTTGGTTTTATATGGTTGGAGTGGTGAAATTATTTATGAAATATTAGTTTTTTGTTTAATATGCAAGTTTCAAAAAAGTTGTAATTTATCTCTTTAAGAAAAAAATGTTTTTCCAATTTAGGGGTTGATTTTTAAATTTTTGAAAACACCATATGGGATGTTTAGGCCATGGCTCTATTTTTAACCCAAAATTAAAAAAAAAGTTATTAAAAAAAAAAAAATGTATACTGGTATCAACACTTTTCTATTTGGGGGGGGTGTTTTTGGTGTTTTTATGCAAAAATCATCATTTTTATGGCTAGAGTTCTTGTTCTTAGTATAAATTTCTCATTTCATAGTATAAGTGGTTGGAAGAGAAAGACACCATAATGTCCCTACATGAAGAGGATCATGATGATGTTAATGGTGATAAGTCATATTTTGTATCATATCCAAAAGGAAAAGATAGATATGTTCTAAAATCATCATTTAAACTTCCTAATGAAGTGGAATACAAGCCCCCACTAGTTAGGCATGAACTAGAGAATTTGAAGGAAGAAATCATGCAAAGGGGTAATTGCAGTAAAGAAGAAGGGGATGATTTTCCTCAAAAAATACACTCATTTTCCTGGCCTCTGAATATGGATGAAAAGAATATTCAAGATGACTAACACCTTCTCCATGACAAACATGCTTCAGTGTCACACCAATGTTGGATAGTTGCTTTATTCAAAGATCAATCTTCTTTTGAAGCCAAGGAGGAGATTCAGAAGAAATTGTCTACAATCCAAGGTGACTTCTTACAATTGTTTTTTGATAGAGATGATTTGTTTGATCTTGTTTATGTGTTGCATGGAGCATCCTTGAAGGATGAAGAAGAGATTTGAAAGCTCACACAAGATTTGTTGACCACACAAGATTCCTTGAAGAAAACTCAATGTGCACTCCAAGATTCCAAGATGGAGATAAAGCAACTTCATGAAAAGTTGCAAATATCACACCTGCCCTCCTACATACCATTCATACATCCTCACAAGGTTGATTGCATTATTGATCATATGGAGGAACCTCATAACATGGTGGATCATGAGATGCATTACTTTTTGCATGTACTTGAGGACTGTGCAGACAAGCTTTATGAGAACCAAGCACTTGATTTTTCCTATAGAAAACTTGTGTTGTTTTCTGGAGAGAGTCTCTTCTCAATGGAAGAGTCAGATGAGCTCACGTTAGTTGGATGAACCAGTGATGAAGAAGATGCAGTAATAAGTTTTTTGGATGAGTACTATAGAGATTTGATTCATAGTTCTTCACCCCACACTTCTATTTAAGCCACATTAGATGGGAATGATAATTGGGAAAATTAATTTTCCTCGCTGGTGCCACATGAGGAGAAGGAGGATCCCATAGGTGTTCATGATGACTTGATGAATGCACCATTCATTTTCTAGAAACAACATAGGAATCCACTTGCATTCTTTGATGCCTATTTCATTCAATTTCACCCATTGAGTGGACCCAGTGGAAGAGAGTTGAGCCATTGGAGTTGTACATTAGTTCCATGTTTGGGAGATCATAAGATTTCTCTATGTGAGAAAGAATCATGGATGGATAATTATAGGTACATATTGCTTCCATTTGATTTCATTCATACATATATGGATTGGGTGGAAGATTACATGTCATGAATGCATTCTTCTTGCAAAAATATTTATGCTCAAGATCAGTGGAAGGAAACTAAGCAAGCAAACTTCCAAGAGAAGTTGTTGAGATATATGTCTTGCACAAGGTGGCCTCTATGGAGGAAATCTACACATTTAAATGGATGTTTGCACCCTTTGACCAGTGGCAAGGAGTTGAACCATTGGATGTGTTCACATGGATCTTTTGGTTGGAATGCCATTCCATTTCCTTGTTGGATGAGGAGGCAGATGTTTGTATTTCTTGTTTTCATTCTCAGAGATGATTTTGATGAATCATTTCGTTGTGAGCATATTGGGAATCCTTGTTTGTTGGATGATGCAAATATTCATTGGGGTTATACATGGGATTTTGATCCTTGTCACTTGCATGATTTAGACATTCCTCATGATGTTATTTCTATCCTTCATAGTACCTTTGATGATGGTGGTTTCTGCATGATGTTTATGCTGCTTAGGAGAATGCACACCAAACAGTTGGATCTTGGCATTCCTTGGGATGTCAAGTTTTCGGGCACTGACACTACTACATGGATACTTGCAGTTAAGGAAATGGGAGCTAGACATACTTTTTTTTGGGGATTTGTGTTGGATGGCATTCTCGCTGATGGGGATTCAATGCAAGAAATGGAACCCTGGCATTGTTTGCCATTGAAGAAGCTTTACATGTTGGCTTGATGGAGAAAGTCAACATTTCTTCACATGAATTCATCTATGTGGAATCATGTTCCAATTCTCCTATATGGGGGACAATTCTTTGGGTGAATGAATTTTGCAGCACCTTGGATTGCTTATACTTGAGGACAAGCATAATTGGGAGGGGACGATTGTAATGTACCTTCCTGGAAGGACATTGAAAGTGTTGACCTTGTCAAGAACCTTGGGGTTAAATAGTTAAATTAATTAAATTACTTACGGAGTTTTGATTATTTCATGCTAAGGAGGAATGTACTAAGTTTATTTCTAATTCTGGATTATTTATGTGTGAATATTCAATTAATATGCAAATAATACATGTGGGAATGAGTTGCCATGTCAAGAAGGTGCATTAGACAAGACAACTTGCCTAGGATGAAAAATAGCAACTGTCCAAAAGACTGGAAAACAATATGTCATAAAAATATGGAAACTACCAAAAGCAAGGAAAAATAGACAATTTCAAAAGCAGAAAGTGCAAGAAAAGCAACCAGTGCCAAAGCATGAAACTTTGGTCAAGGGGAGCGCAACTTCCATTTTTGTGAAAGGATGCAAATAGAGAGATAGGAATAGAGTAGACATTGTTCATGTTGCATTATTGTTACGTTATCAAAATATTGAGGATAAGCATCAGATGGGTGTAATAATTAGTTAAATAATTGAGACAAGTGTTGCAACTTTCAAAATGGATTTCTTCCTCCATTAAAGTTTTCTGCACTATAAACCCTTGAGACTTTATTTTTTTGGTATGCCTTTACTTATGCTTATAAATGATAACACACGGTATGTTAATTAATATTATATTTCATATGTTTTAGTGATTCACCTAATGTATTACTACAATACATTTATGCTTTATCTACTTGTTTTTTTCTCATTTTAGTTTCTTAAAGAATCAGATGAAAATTTGATTGAATAACTTATTGTATATGTGCAAGGATATGCAAGCATAGTAGTGGTCCATTTCAACACAAGATCAAATGGCCTATGCAATCATATTTTGTCCTTTCTTGATAACCTATGTGGAGGATACCCTTCTATGAATAGTTTAAAGGTAGCCACAACCATAATAGTAAATTAATAGATATATAGTTGAGTTTTCTATACATTTTGTTTTCACCTCAAATGTATCCACTATAAATTTATGTAATGTATTGTCGGTTAACTAGTGTAAATTTTTTAGATAATTAAAGATTGTTTAAAACCTTATATAACATGGATTCATGCTTATTTGATGAAGGTGGATATTGAAAGAAAACTAAGTTTGGTAAACTCAAAGTTCATAAACATTGTACTCACATTCAATATTTACAAGAATGATATCAAAGTGAAGGAGTTTATGTGTCCAAGCTAGTTAGGCCTAGAAAATTCAATGAATAGTTATTACATCCTCTAAGATAGAAATAGATACTTCAGACAATGTAATGTACCCAACCCCAAAACCAAGGCCAAGGACTCCAAATAACCAGAGGGAAGTCTTAAATGAGTCAATGCACAGTTGAATAAGTTCAACCAAAGGCTAGGAAATCAAGTCATCAAGCCAAATGAAACAACATTCAACCATTAAGATAAATTGTGACACTTTAAAAGCAGTTATAAAACTCCCCAAAAGCTCATGCAGATGCAAGATCATGCAAGCATGAAAATTAACCGATATTTGCAAACTTGTTTAACTTGGACACAAGCATTAATAAAATATTCATGGGTGACAATAACAATCCTAATAAAACTTATAAATCATATATACATATTCCTTTGCAAACAATCACAAACCAGAAATTTCAACAATTAAAGTTTGCAAATTACAACACTACTGTAAATCCGAACTATGTCACTTTCTTTAATAGTTTTTCATTTCTCATCGAATCATATATGAATTCAACACCTATATCCATTATATTGTGAATAATTAAATATACATAGATTCCATATACAACCATTAATTCATACAAAAGATCAGATCTACAAGTTGTTATCAAATTCACAACAAGATCATTTGGTAAGTATTTGATTCCTTGCAAAACCCATTGTGAGTCCCAAATAACTAAATAAAATATCATCCATACGAAGCGCTCTAAATCCACCGAGGGAACACTATCATGTTCATGTATATCCATGCAACATCAGATGATCAAATATACATAAAAACTATCAATTCAATTTAGTTTCTAGCACAAAACTTTCATTTTATAGCAGTCAAAACTTAGTAATTCCATTTGTTGAAGAATATAACGAATATGATCAAACATGGAAGGTGCAATTGTAAGTTAAGCTACATCCATACATCATACATAACCCACATATCACTTAGATTATTTAGTACATCAATGTTTCAAGCATAACTCTTCAACTAATGTTCCGAAAACCAAGCATGTTCATATATAAATTCATGTACAAATATAATCATCCATAGAGGGCACATTTGTAGAGTAATATGAAACAAATAAAACATGAATGAATATATTTCAATATTCCATCAAGATCATATATCAAAATCAAGGAGAATATACGAGTTTCCAAGCAATTAAACGATTAGATTTGCATCCAACCATTGATACATCTACCATGCACATCAACAGTAAATAGTTCAGCTATGGAAACAATGGAAACATCATATAAAAATATGAATTTACATAAAATAATTCACATATCTTATTAATGTGCAACTTGAATCAACCGGACCACGTTCCGCCCATCATTAAGCACTACCAAGCCAGTGTTAGGATTATAATCCTCCCTTGTCCAAACTGGTCTATTAGATTATATTTTCCTAACTTAGGTGTCATTTAGTTATTATTGGGTCCAATAGTACCTTTGGGTACACTTGGGCCATTATGGCCACATGTACCAGTCACTAAAGTGTGGGGAACACAGATAGAGGCTAACTGCAACTGACTGCACCTTCATGCATCAGTTTATGCGCCTCCTATACCAATCCCTACAATTTAGGAGCCACTGGGAGTGTCGGTACCAACCTCCTTCAGTTGTTGGAAGTTGGTGACTATTCAATCTTAGTTATGCTTCAGGTACATTCAGTTAGATGTCCTCCATTTCAGTTAGTGCCAGAATTGCATGACTACATGTGGGAAGGTATCTATTCTTACCTACTTCTCACCTACCACATCAATTAGACTAGTTTAACTGATTATAACTGACTAAGAGACTGAATTAGACAACTGGAGTTAGCCTAGCGAACTCTGATAATGATTTAGACACTTCTAGTTAGCTATGCAGTCAGATTGAGTTGGTGGATTCAAATCCTATCCACATGATTCAAATTCCCTTATTTCTAACATTGTTGTATACTGCTGGGATTAATGAAGATTATATTGTAATTATACTAAGCAATACTTGTATGTTTCCTTTCGAGATTTGTTTTGTTCAGTGGATATTATTCATTCCTTTTACACTGCATAATAATTAAATATAATGGCACTCATTTCCTGAAGATCAATGGCACATTAATTCTAATAGCCAAATCTCACTTTGACAGGCCACCCTTGAGCTAAGGCCACGAATCTACAAGCAAAGTTGCACTCAAGAATATCTCAAAATATCAGTTTGATAAGTCACAGCTATATTCCTCACCACCTAGTTTCTCATTCACCCTTCTACCAAGTGCAATGGTAATTCCTTAACCACACAGGTCCCTCAAGACATTGTCATTCACCATTAACATTTATGTGCAAGTATAAGACAGAGAAAAGTAGTGGACATGGAGGAACCACACCAAAGTTGCTCATGATTACATCAAATGCAACACAATATCACAGTGCCTTCAAGGACACAATTCACACACATAGTAGAGCATACATGGCTTCCTAAGCTCAAAAGATTACCAAGCTTTCAACAAGAATGGCATGAACAACAACCAACCAACCAACCCCTTCCCAAGGAGATCAACCAAGGATTTATAGATCAAAGAGGGAAATTCGAACCCAAGGGGTTCAAATCAAACCAAGGTAAGCCAACTTGAGTTACCTGAAGGAGGTTACTAAACCATGAAAGATCCATTCGAATTCCATCAAAGAAACTCGAATTTCCAAGAGGATGACTCTGGACCACACAAACCCAACTCAAATTCATGTGGGGACACTTCAACCATTGAGAGGAATTAGAATTAGTGAAGAGAGGAGTTACAGAATCCAAGGCGTCTTCCCATAATAGAAAAAAAAGAGTTACACAACTTTTGAGGTGTTAAGCCTAAAAATATATGGTGACAGTGCACTTGTGCAAGTGGGGGGTTACAAAACCAAGTGTAACCTCCAAAAAGGAGTTACCAAACGACCAATCGGAACATTCAACAAGTGGAATCCACCCAAGCACCAAGGAGGGCACATTCACCAAATAAGGCCCACTAAATCATGATTTAGGATTAATAATACCAACATAGGTTAAACTAATCAAAAGTTGGGTCCGCTGTACAATTTTTGGGTGACCAACAACTAATAAAGTCACCAAAGCATAATTACAAATCAGGATAAATAAACGCAGTCCAATAAGTTATAAAGTGTTAATAATGTCCCCATTCCCCCTCACACTGTGGATCAAGGCCTTCCATACTCTTTTTTGGTTCTTGGTGTGCCAATTGTTTTTATTAATTAAATATTTACGATAATAATAATGTCTCTTAGTCCTTAAAGACCCTTATCCCGACACCTAGTGCCACAATAATAAATAAAAACAACATTTTACATATGTCTAAGGGTTTAGCATACATGGCATTACAGACAAGTATCCTACAAGGAAGATCATATAAAAAAGTGCATTAATAATTCAATCGTTTATAAGTATTCCACATCAATGATGAGTTGTAACTTATAAACATATTGGAAATGCATTCTCATTATGGCTGACTAATACTCTCCAAAAAACATTATCAAGGGTGCATTGAACAATTATATGGCATGATGTATAGAGAGATAAACTAACTCCTATTTATTTTAAGATCAATCAAGTTCCTCAATTGATTATTATGTCCATCGTGAGTGATATTATTCATATCTAAATATAAAACTATATCTAAGCATTTAGAGAATGAGGTAAGAATTATCGATATCACCTCAATTGGAGACCGATGCACCAAAGGTTGAACTCTACAGAGTTAACAATAGAAAATATCACTTCTGAAGATTCAATATTAGAACATGTATAGAAGAAATGCAGAAATTTCTTCAAGAAGCTGTGAGCAGTAGCTGTGAAGGTTTAATTATCAAAACATTGGACCAAGATGCAACATATGAGTCTACTAAAGCATTCTAATAACTGGTTGAAGTTAAAGAAAGACTACATGGACACTATTGGGATTCTTTAGATCTTGCACCAATAGGGGTATTCCATGGTTGTTGGAAGCATATTGGAGTTTATGGTGCTTTTCTTTCTGCATGTTATGATGAAGAGACAGAAGAATATCAAAGTGTGTGTAAAATAGTTACGAGTTTTACTTAAATCATACCTTAAGAACGTTTTGATAGTTTGCGTAATAAAGTCATCCCAAAGCCAAAACCTTATTATCGTTATGGAGAGACATTAAGAGTCGATGTTTGGTTTGAGGCTTTAGAGGTATGGAAGGTGAAGGCTACTTATTTAAGTATTAGCCCTGTTCATCATGCAATAGCAGCTAGTGTGGTTGATCCTAACAAGGTATCTCTCTTTGATTTCCACATTTACTACGGGTTCGTGAAGACAAGAATCTAGACCAAGCGACAAGTGCAGAGCAGATTGTAGAAATGTACTGGGCCCAAAAAATCAACCATGCAGAAAATCACGGTGATGAAGACAATGATTGACAGTATATAGTTAGGGTGTTTGCCTTGAATGTACAAGTTAGTGACCACCATATCAGTTTTGGAAGTCATTTGGAACGGAGTAGCATGCTTGGCCACATTGAACCCACGGCTTTTACATATAGATACAAATTTGGGCCCTGATGTGTCATAGATAGAGCCAGTAGAGATGTTTGTTCCTAGTTTGGTTATCCATATCGTTCCAGAAGCTAAGTAGACTGTATGGCCACCATGGATAGTAATACAAGGTTAAATATTTTCTTCAATTAAGGTCTTCCTCAAATTGTGAATCTGAGAGCAGAGCATTTCCAGGGATATTATTCGACAATTTCAACTTCTACCTAGATTCAAGGTGTTTGACTCTAAAGTTTCCAAATTTCTTGTCACAAATCATGGTTTTCATTCAGATGGACTCATCTATTTTCCTAGATCCACATTCTTAGCAACAGTTCTAGCATTACGAGTTATGAGGACAACTTATACATAAAATGGTTGAACACCTGGCTAACCAAGTCTAGATTTCGAACAGATCGAGTTTGAGGTGGCAGAGTATATTCAAAAACAAGTTCAACAGTCAACGAAACAACTTCAGATCTTTTGCAATTAATTCGAAATCATTTTTGAGACTTTTGGCTAATGTAATATTCTATAAAATGTTGTCATTGGTAATGTAAAAGAGGGGACACACATGAGAGTCAGGGATGCTTGAAGCTTGTATAGTCCTTCATATACTTTATTTGTGTAAGCATTTCTTTGCTTTATGAAAGACTTAATATATCTATTTATAGCTAGGTTTTGAACTGATATTGTGTGGATGTTTCTCTGGTTCTATTTGAACCCTTATTTTCATTGTTGGTTATATTGATGTTTTCAGTGTAGCTGCTATATTTGTAAGTGAATGTTTATGCTTATATGATATTTGAAATGTTATTTCAATTGTCTATACTATATACATATGCTGCAATGATAAATTGTTTGTTTATCACTTGTTTGTGTGTTTTGAAGCCTCTTTCTCAAACTTAAAGTAATAGTGTCTTTCATCCTACAAAATTTTATTCTTATACTTGTATCTTCTGATGTTTTCAGATTATAGTTTCATTGTATATTGTCTTCATTTTGTCTGGTTTTCCATTGTTATCCTAAAAAACCTAAAAATAGTCATTTATTTATTGAGGTTCCTGAACACTGCTGACCCCGTAGTCTAGGTAGCAGACTATAGGGAAAACAACCGCATTTTTCCAAAATGTGTTACCATGTTATGGATTCACCCAGCTACTTGAAATGAGAGATCCTCTATCAAAAGAATTGAGTCTCGATGATGCAACCTCTTTCCATGCCTTTGTTTTTCCTTGTCAAATATAGGCCAAATCAACCATAAAAAGAAATATGCACGTTGAAGGAAAAATGGAGAAAAATATGTCAAGGTAGGAAAAATAAATAGAGGAAAGGGCCACAATTGTTTTGTTACTGTCATGTCCCCACATTTTGGACCAACAAAAGTGTGTACCATGTTGAAACTCATAGGGGTCCAAATTGACATTAATTATTCATCCTAGGGAAATTTTGCTAATAATTATTATTGAGGCATGTATTAAGTTTTTATGTATCATGATTATTAATTTTGTAATTTAATTATGTGGAATTGAGCTTTCCATGTCAGGCACATCTGGAAAGCCAACTTTCCCAAAGGGAGGAGATTAAGAAAGTGGAAACTCTATGACAAAAGTAGTCATAGAGAAAAGGGAAAGTGGCCAAAATCTATGACAAAAGCTGTCATAATAAAAGCAGGAAAGTTTTACAAAGGAGGGTGCAGTTTCCTCTTGGAGAACTCGAAAAATATGTAAGGACAAAAGCAGAAACGGTTTGGAAAAGGAGGGCCCAATTTCCTAATGGAGACTCAGTCTCAAAATCAGGGAAAAGCAAGAAGATGTCATGAATAAAAGTAGCAACTATTTGACTAAGGAGGGCGCAGTTGCTAAGTAATAGGGATGAGTTGTACATGGAAAAATCTCCACACGGTCCTACATTCCAATTTTCTCAAGGAGGGCGCTTATGTGGCTAGGGTTATGGCTTCTAGGTGGTTGACTTGCTCTCACAGGTCACCATTGGCCTCTACTTGCTAAAAAGGTCACCTGGAATTCTATTAAATGAAAATTTGAGCCCATTCACACAGTTTGGTTGATGTGTTAATTGATTTGTGCTTATGTGAGCATGCCTTTTGGAGTGATGTGTCTCAGACACTTGGGAGATGAACCCCAAACCTTCCCTTCCAACTCCTTCATCCCCATTTCTTCTCTTTGCAGGTATGAAGCACTTTATTTTCAGCCATTGAAGTTCATATCAAACATATTTTTCAGCCTCCATCTCAGTCAAGTCAAGCTTCAGTGAATCCCAAGCTTCACCTATGCTCTCAGCCTTTCTCTTGTCATATTTTGGGCGTCCTGCCCACTATTTTGGAGTCCTCTTATGTAATGGTCAATCAATCCAATGCACTATGATGTATAAAATATGATAAAATATGTCATTTATATTTCTTAGGTCGTAATAATTCTGTCCCTGAAGTTTACCTTCTCAGTTTCTAATGAAAAGCTTAATTTGTCATTGTAATGGGGGAAATTGATCAATCTAGTGCAATAATGAGAAAGAAAAGGTTGTGGGTAGGAGTATAAATGATTATATATGTCCATTGAAGTTGTATTAATGTCTTTCAGATTTCATTTTCTTCATTGAATTCAATCTTTTACGAATTCTATGCTTAATTGTGCACCCTAGCAAAAACACTAGATTTAATTGACTTGTTTTTCCATTTCTGCTATAAAACGAGTTATACCCACTCAAATATAGTTATGTAAGCTTATATGGATCAATGAAATACCCACATACCCATACATAACTCCATATAATAATTTAGTTGAGTTCGTACAGTGATTTGGGATCCTCCACTGCGCAGGGTCTCACTAAGCCAAAATTGCCTAAAACTCCCAATTCTTTCCTAAAATATCCAGACATCTCTAGATATGTTATAAAATGTCCCAAATAATATTTTATGTTGTATGAATTCCTGATAACACCTCTTCACTTTTCCCCAATCCCTTGATCGAAAGGACGGTTCAAGGAATTTCCCTAGTTTCATGGTTGGGTGACCCAGAAGCGTGGGAGAAGGTTTCCGCATAGAGGACGCTGAAACCTGAATGGTCACCGATATAAATGTGTTAGGGGAAAGGAGTTGAATGTTCTAAAATTACTCTTGGTTTCTTCCCACTGCCTACTCCCATGTCTGCAAATTTCCCAACAGAACACCTTGAATTACCTAGTCTGAAAATTCACTGAGTGGTTGTAATTTAATATCAGAATTTGTATTTAATTTGCAGCATTAGTTAGTGTTCAGGTCTGCATATCAGACTTGAAAAATTTGCAGAGGTATCAGATCTCTTTCCTTGGATCATCCTGTCAAAATAAATATCTCAGTGAAGAAAGTTGCAACCATGAGGCTCCTACCATACTCTGAGCAAGACTTTGATGAGCAGTATGAATAATACTAAGCAGGTATGAAGAAGACATTGAGCAGTATGAAGAAGAATATTATGAACATCCCACATGTAGTAACTCAAGCAGATTATGTAGGGATGGTGTTGATGATTTCTTGCCTCCATATTATGACGAATCCATTTGGCAGAAATCTACTAGTGTCGATGGTCAAGTGTTCAATGGGAAGAACTCTAAGAAATCTTCCCAGTATTTCATGGAATATTGTTCCTTGAAAGAAGAGATAAGGGAGGTCCTATCTTTTCGATATTTCTATACTCTGGAAATACAGAATCTATTCAGATATTCCTACTATGGGGAAAACATGAGAAAGATTGCACACATGGTTGATGAAGTGTGCAAGGAAGTGGAGACTAGAAGGTTGCCTCTTAGACCCAAGAGAGGAGAAAAGAAGGAAGATTCATCAAATCCATATGCTTGTCCAAGTAGTAAGAGTATTTTTGGAATTTTTCCAAATGAACTTACAGTGACCATCTTGATGAAGAAGCCTCAACTTACTTGAAGAAGAAGAGAAATGAAGCATAGACAAAGATCCATGAAGTTGAAGTTGAATGCTCTGCAAGGTTCTTGGTGGGTGATCTGCAGATCACCGATAGAGATGTGGGCTCACGTATGAGTGGAGAGACACCTGTAGGATCATATCCAAAAGGAGATTACAAATCAGAATTACAGTTACCTTTGGAGCCACAGAATGAAGAATAAAACAAGGCCACACCGCTTGGGTGTGAACCAAAAAAATTGGTGGAGGAGCAAGCCACCAAAGTATCTGTACAGAGAGAGGGTAACATGAAGGACATGGATGATAAGGGCTCTCATTTTTGCAGCATACATTATTACTTGCAGCCATATGGTTCATGGGAGATTGAAAATATTGCACTTGCATATGAGGACTACATAATGAAGGACAATGGTGAGGGAAAAGAATTCTCTCCTAGTTTCTTTGTTGGTGAACACCAAATCAGTGCAAAGGAGGGTGATGTTGTTCATGATGATAATGTATATTTTGGATCAAATCCAAAATAAGAAAAAATATCAGATCTGAAGTCATCATCTGAACTTCTCAATGAGGTGGAAGACAAGCCCCCACCAGTTGGGTGGGAACTAGGAAAATTGAAGGAGAAAAATATAATACAAAGAGATGAACATAGTTTAGAATTTTTTACTCCTTTGCAACATGATGAAGCTGAAATGACAAGGCATGGAATTCTTTCTGATCACATGTCATTCCAACCTTCAAAGATACCCTGCACTTCACATCATGGAAGTGAGTGTGCAGAAAATTCAAAGGCTGACCTGTCTGTTGAGGATAAGTTTTGTGTGGTGGATCCATGCCACAAGAAAAATGGTCATATATGTCAACTACTATAAGAAGAAAACTTGGTGGAGGATATTCTTTGTGATCCACATCATTTGAGTGGATCACTAAAGGAGGATAGAGAGAATCTTATGGCAGCCCTGAAAAACCTTGTTGACATCAATGCCTTGGTGTCAAGATGTTGCTGGAAAGCTTATAGTGGAGAGATGGAAGGAAAATCCTTTCTCGAGGAGTGCGTAGCACTGAAAGAAGGCATGGATAAGATGAAGTATAATTATGTGAACCTATTATCTGACAGAGATAATCTCCTCATGATGGCTGAGATGTACCACAATGCACTTAAGAAGAAGGAAGACGAATCTTGCAGGCTTACTCATGAGTTAAAGATCACCAGTAACTCGTTGAAGAGCACACAAAGATCCCTTTGAGAGTCCAATTTGCATATATATCACCTTCAAAAGAAGTTGAAGGTGTCACACCTTTCATGTTGCATGGAAGGAAATGTTTTAGGCATATTGGAGGAATCTCCATTGGAGGATGGGCATGAGAAAAGTTCAGATCTGCAAGTATTGGTGTAGGAAGATACCATAGAATATCATGATCAGTCATTTGTATCATTGCAAAAGTACACTCGGGAGGATATACCATTCATATTTGCAAGCACATACACGTATTTGTCCAAAGATTGGATAAGTGAATACATAATGGAAATGGAAGCCCAAAGTTGCACAAGCCTAGCTTGTGAATGTAAAGAATGTCTCTTGATGCATGGTACGGAAGAAGGACCCCATGAGATTCCTATATGGAAAGGAAATTTCACTTTATAATATGTGGCTGATTACATCCCATGAAAATCAGAAAACCAAAGTGCTTATCCTTGCATTGAATGGGTGGATAAATGCCTCACTGAAATGGAGACCATGTGAGGCAAAATTATTCTTTGCTCATGCCATAAAGTTTTTGTTCTACCTGGCATCGCCTTGACATAGGTGCAACAACCAAGAAGTATTATGCAGCCACCATACATCCCCTATTATCATCCCTCCATGGTTTGGGTGTACCATTACATGACATATTTTTAGTCACCCAATAAGAAATGTCCATCTTGCATTCATGGCAGGTTGAAGTCATATGTGCATGCAAGAATAAATCTGGCACAAGGTGAAATCCAAGCACTTATTGAGAAATATGAAATGAATAGTCATGGGTGCACCTTGCTCTCTTGCATGGGTGAACCATGGTTTGACATTTAAGTCTTGGAATAAAGACTTCATGATCTACCTTTATGGGTGGAACAATTCATCATGGTGAAGATGGATGATCACATCCTATATGGATCACCAAGAAAATGTTTATGTTAATCTATGGAAGTGATGGGTAGATACTTGTTGAAGTTATGCACCTTGGATGGTGTACCTTTTGCTTACACCATGGAATTTTCAGCAGACACATACTACATCTTATGTGAGAAACATGGGCACCTATGGTTTTGGGAGGATGCCCATAATTGTCTTAGGACATGGGACTCACACCTATGTCATTGCAACAACATCATTGTGAGATTCAATGTTGATGTGCAACAAGCACATAAATAAATTGATGTTGGGTGGGGAAATCTGATTTCACATAAGTTCGTGCTCTAGTTCTCCTACATGGTGGAAAAATTTGCAGCACTCTAGGGTGCTTATGTTTGAGGACAAGCAGATTTCGGTGGGGAGGACTGTCATGTCCCCACATTTTGGACCAACAAAAGTGCGGACCATGTTGAAACTCCTAGGAGTCCAAATTGACATTAATTATTCATCCCAAGGGAATTTTTCTAATAATTATTATTGAGTCATGTATTAAGTTTTTATTTATCATGATTATTAATTTTTAATTTAATTATGTGGAATTAAGCTTTCCATGTTAGGCACAATTGGCAAGACAACTTTCCCAAAGGGAGGAGATTAAGAAACTGGAAACTCTGTGACAAAATCAGTCAGAGAGAAAAGGGAAAGTGCCCAAAAGCTATGACAAAAGCTGTCATAATAAAAGCAGGAGATTTTTGCAAAGGAGGGCGCAATTTTCTCTTGAAGAACTCAGAAAATATCTAAGGACAAAAGCAGGAAAGTTTTGGAAAAGGAGGGTGTAGTTTCCTTATGGAGACTCGGTCTCAAAAGCAGGGAAAAGCAAAAATCTGTCATGAATAAAAGCAACAACTATTTGACTAAGGACGGCGTAGTCGCTAAGTCAGAGGGATGAGTTGGACATGGAAACATATCCACATGGTCCTACATTCCAATTTGCTCAAGGTGGGTGCTTATGTGGCTAGGGTTAGGGCTTCTAGGTGGTTGACTTGCTCTCACAGGTCACCATTGGCCTTTACTTTATAAACTGGTTACCCAAAAATATATTAAAGGAAAATTCAAGCCCATTCACATAGTTTGGTTGATGTGTTAATTTATTTGTGCTTATGTGAGCATGCCTTTCTGAGTGATGTGCCTCAGGCACTTGGGAAATGAACCCCAAACCTTCCCTTCCCACTCCTTCATCCCCATTTATTCTCTTTACAGGTATGGAGCACTTGATTTTCATCCATTGAAGGTCATATCAAACATATTTTTCAACCTCCATCTGAGTCAATTCGATCTCCGACTAAGCCCTAGCTTCACCTACACTCTCAGCCTTTCTCTTGTCATATTTTGGGCCTTTTGTCCACCCTTTTGGAGTCCTCTTGTGTAATGGTAAATCAATCCAATTATCTCTGATGTATAACAGCTGATAAAATATTTCATTTGTATTTCTTAGGTTTAATAATTCTTTCCCTGAAGTTTACCTTCTCAGTTTCTCATGAAAAGCTTAATTTGTCATTGTAATGGGGGAAATTGATTGAGCTAGTGCAATAATGAGCAAGCAAAGGTTGTGGGAAGAAGTATAAATTATTATATATATCCATTTAAGCTTTATTAATGTCTTTCATATGTCATTTTCTTCATTGAATTCAATCTTTTATGAATTCTATGCTTAATTTTGCACACTAGCTAGAGCATTGGCTTTAATTAACTAGTTTTACCATTTCTGCTATAAAATGAGTTCTACCCACTCAAATCCAGTTATGTAAGTTTCTATGGATCACTGACAAGCCCACCTACCAATACATAAATCCATATCATAATTTAGTTGAGTCCGTACAGTGATTTGGGATCATCCATTGAGCAGGGTCTCACTAAGCCAAAATTGCCTAAAAATCTCAATTCTTTCCTAAACTCTCCAAACATATCTAGATATGTTATGAACTGTCCCAAATAATATTTTTTTCTGTTTGGAGGACTGATAAAACCTCTTCACTTTTCCCCAATCCCCTGGTTGAAAGGACGGAAGGAATTTCTCTAGTTTCACGGTTGGGTGACCTAGAAGCGTGGGAGTAGGTTTCCACATAGAGGAATCTGAAACTTGAATGGTCACTGATCTAAATGTGTTAAGGGAAAGGAATTCACTATTTTAAACTTACTCTTGGTTTCTTCCCACTGCCTACTCCTATGTCTGCAAATTTCCCAAAAAAACACCTTGAATTACCTAGTCTGAAGATTCACTGAGTGGTTGTAATTTAATATCATAATTTTTATTTAATTTGCAGCATTAGTTAGTATTCATATCTGCATATCAGATTTGGGAACATTACAGTTACATACAATAATGCACACATGTTATTAACATCTTAGCACTTTTAAATTAGTGCACACATTTTTAACATACATGCATTTTTTTTACGTGAGAAACATATGTGGATTCAATATGTCCATGGACAAGATGAGTGTGTGGAGGTTTGGAAAGGGCAGATTTTATTTAAATAAGAACATGTGTGTGTTCCCAAAACATGTGTGTATTCACATGGTAAGGATTTTGGGAACCAACTCCATTCACCCATATTAATATGAATGAAAACCTTGAAAGATGCCCCCTTTTCCCTAATAAACTCAAATAGAAGGCTATTCAATCACCAACCACAATAGCATATGATAACCAGTGGGATGCATTCAAACTTGAATATTAATGGGACTAGAACCAAAGATATCATGATGAACTCCACCTTTAAATACTCCATTTGAACCTATTGAGTTAACCAAATGGGTTTTGTGTGTTTGTGTCACTTAAAGTGTTTTCTTAATGATTTTTATGCATACTAATGGAGGCCTTCATTACTATTTACCTTTTACTTCTATACCCATCAACAATCATTGGTGTTGAGTTTGGAATCTAACTCTTAATATTTAAAACTTAAAGAATGACCACCTCTTTAAAAACAAAGGAAAGCACTTCCCATTCCTCATATGGACTTCTCTCAAGATTGACTACTTTTTGTTAGAGAAATGGCATAACACCTACCCATAAGGAAGCACTTGAAATACCTAGGAATTTGTCATTTAAATGCATGTTATGTGGCAAGAACAAATCCCTAAAATACTTGTTATAGTTTTTTAATTATGGAAACTAGTAAACTTAGGCATGTAATTTTAAGTTTTTCCACTCCTTGCAACAATTCAATATCCCCTACAAGGTTTACCTTTTGGGATACTATCTCCTTTGGTCTATAGATTTTCACACATGATATCGCTAGAGTAGAATTGATACATTGTATAATCTTTGGAAAATGAGAAATCGATGCCTAATCTTAGTGGGACTAGAACCAAAGATCTCACAGTGAGCTCTTCCTCGAAATACTTTATTTGAACCTATTAAGTTATCCCATTAGGTTTTATGTATGTGTGTGTGTATTTCACTTAAACGGTTTTCTTAATTATTTTTTATGCATACTATTGGAGGATTTCCATTAGAGTTTACCTATTACAACCTTCCATATCCATTAGAAATCATTGGTGACACTTTTTGAATCTAACTCTCAATATTTAAAAAATTAACGGACTACCAATTTAAAAACAAAGGACAAAACTTTGTATTTCTCATAGAAACTACTCTCAATATTGTCTCTTTCTTTTTGATAGAGAAACAACATCAACACCTACCCATAAGGAAGAGTTTGAAATACCTAAGCATTTGTCACCCTAAATGCATGCTATGTGGAAAGAACGAAGCCCTGCAACAGTTGCTCTAATTTTGTAAGTATGCCTCTTAAGCATGGAATTGATATATTTTTCACTTTTTGCAACAACCCAATATTACCTAAAAGGTTCTCCTTTTGGAATAATCTCTCCTTTGGGATATAGTTTTTCACACAACATATTGCGAGATTATAATTACTATATTGTATGGTCTTTGGAAAACAAGAAATTAATCTCTATTTGTCACCTCTTAACATAAATTTAATTTTACCTAGTAAGAGGAGTCTCTACTATGTGCCCATTTATTGCTACAAAGCCAATTGCAGATGAAGAAAATACAGACAAAAGTAGTCCAACTAAAAAATCTTATGGACTGTCAAACTAATGAAACGATGAGCAAGTTGCAACCTAAAGGGCAATCTCCTACCCAGTCGGCACATTATTGAAATTCAAACCAAAAATACCAGCATAGATTAGGCTATCTTGTAAGTGAACATCAAGGTACGTAAAGGTACTAGCCTCGAACAAGAAACCCCAAATGCCCCCCTACATTGGCAAGTTTCCCATTGTTTCTCTAGTCATTTGAGAGCCAAATGATCATAAATAACTAATTATGGAAACGATAAATAGAATCCCATAGTGGTTGATCTTTATCCCACCATTAAAAGATGGAGGCTTCCACCCAAAGACAAATATAATCCTGATAGCACAAGCTTAATACACAGAACATCTTGATAAGTTTACTTGCTCCGGATAGATAACTTTTGTTTGTCTTTATTGCTTTCTACCTTTGGCTTCATGACACTTCAATTTTCAAGGCCATAGATGATCGATTTTGATTGGATAAAGTTTGTGCCACCCAAGAGTAGCAAGTTTTGGTGGCCATCTCACAACCCCACTTTTATAAAGTGTGTGTTTTTTTCATACACATTAATGAAAATGTGAATCATTTTATTGAAGAAAAAAAAAACATTTTACCTAAATATTATTGTAAAAATCTAAAGTGATGCTTCATATATTTTCTCCATATTTAATTCTACAAGTATATTTTGCTTTTTTTTTTTAACTTTAACATATAAAAAACTTCCCAAAATTGTACAACGTTATAATTTTTTAAAGACCAAGGAAAGTGACTCATTGATATGTAATACTAACTCTTCCATGATGAAAATCCTATTATTATATCAAATGTTTACAATGATCATCTAGATCACATTAGAGTTACAGATTATTTAACCATATTGTTGTTTATCATTCTTCTCTTAAAAATCAATGTTACCAATACAACTTTAATAAATAAACAAATAGTTTATATCTGACACTCACTATCATTTTTAAAACTTAAACTTTATAAAATATAAAATTTAACTTTAATAAATAAACATATACTTTATATCTTTTAAATTTTCATTATCATTTTTTTAAACTTAAACTTTTTTAAAATGTAAAATTTAACTTTAACAAATAAACAAATAATTTCTAATTCCAAAACTTTCCCTATCATTTTTTAAAACTTAAACTTCATTAAAATGTAAATTTAACTTTAATAAATAAACAAATATTTTATATTTTCTAAACTTTCATTATGAGAGGAAATTCTAACAAATAATTCAATTATTTTTTAAAATTAAAAATAACAAATATATAATTTTGCTAAAGAAAATTCAACAAAATATTTAATTACTCTTTATAAATAAAAATAACACTTATATAATTTCATTAAAAGAAAATTTAACAAAATTTAATTACTCTTTTAAATAAAATTAATAATTCTATAATTTCATTAAAGAAAATTTAATATATTTGAAAATATTTTTATTTAAAAGTATAATTCTTTATTTAATATAGATCGGATAAAACAAAGTTAATCTCATAAATGTTAATCATCATCATAATTGTAAATATAGTATTTATTAATTTATTATTAATAAAATTATTAAAACTAAAAAATTATATATAAATTTATTATTAATAAATTTATTAAAAATAAAGAAATTATTCCTCAGATGCGGGTGCTTTTCTCGGCCATCCTCCATCTCGTGGCTTGCACTCACCAACTAGCTCCAGCATGAAGCACCAGTCCACCTCCCGCCATGCAAAAAAGTTACACTTAATGGGTGCACAGCTCGAGATGACTCCACTTGGCAACTCGCTCCCCAAACATGCTCCACCTAGAGGCTCGCTCCCGCCATTTGGATCCAACATGCGTCTTCGACTTTCATCCATCCATGCAGATGGGGCGTCTTTTAAAGGCAGGCATTCAAAAGGCTCAAGTTTAATTGAGCTCTAGTGCGAGATCACTGACCTGCAACTTGATGCGATGAAAGTCGTCCTAGGTCATTTACGTTGGCAGCTGTAAGCTGCATATCCTACATGTGGCTTAACTATCACCCGCTTCGTCGATGCATGAAATGACGCTCATGTGTGGCTCCTCCTTCATTCGCTCTCCCTCGACGCTCTCTGGGTGGCTCTGCAGTGTTTTGTTTGGCTCTGAGAATTGCCCTACTCTATGTTTGGGAGCTTCTCTCGCTGAACATGTCCCAGCAAAAAGGTACCCCTCGTCGTGGCGCTGGGCATGGTTCTGGCATAGAAGCTGGGTCTCCCAGGAAAGCCAAGGCGGTGAACATCGATTATGACAACAAAATTTCATCCCCAGTTCGAGCGCTCATCGACGAATGGGAGTCTAGCCAGGTAGCGTATTTTCTCGACACAAGCAATTTCGGTAACCAAATTAACTTCTACTCGCTAGTTAAAAATATGCTTGGAAACCTGATAGAGGAAGTTTTAGCAAATTGGACCTCTACAACTACCTCCCTCCTGGATATCAGGCCTCTTCTGGTGCATTTGGCTTCTAAATTGGCTAGCCTCGACGCTTGCGTGGCTAGGGGCAAGTATTCTCCGAAGCAGTGCTCTAATTTGCGCAGGCGCCTAGCTTCAACTAATCCCAACACCACGAGGACCAACTTGGATGGCGCGACAGCTACTCAACCAAGAGGGTGATCCTTTATGCCTTTGGCTCTGTCCATTCCAGGGGAATTGTTCGCTAGGGTGAAAGGGAGCTCTGAAGCCTTGTTCGCCACCCTCAGAACCGGTTTTGCATGCCTCGAGCGCTTCCTCTAACCTACCATCTTTGCTCACCACCTTCCCAATTCCCTCCACCATCGATTTGTTGCACTTCAAACGGGTGCGCACATCCACTGGGGGTGCTTCTCTCTGCGGAAAAACTGAGCCACTGACACCCAAGCTCCCTCCCCGGGGTGGGATGACGACTTCTTCGGCATCTGCCCCATAGTTGAAGATAAACCCAGTCCTTGTAAGGAAGAAGCTCAATATGACCATCCCTGGCTCTCGACTATCAACAAAGGATTCTCTTTTGGTTTTGTTAAACTATTCATTTTCCTGCTTGGTTATGGTTTATAGTAAAAATTGTAAGGCCTCCAATGGTCTTCAATTCATTGGGACAAGCGAGTTTCCATATGCTACTTATATTTCTAGCATTTTTTAGCATCTCATAGGCCATATGCTACTTATATGCCTAACATTTTTTAGCATCTCATGGACACTTCCACCAACCTAAATTGCCTAGGCTAACATTTTACCTTGTAATATTTTTTTGTACTCTTAATATAATTTTTCTCTGCAACTTTAAAAAAAAATTTATTATATATTTCAACTTTTTTTAAAATATTTTCTAATTTAAGGTAATGCTTTAAGAAATTATTAAAAAAAAAATTCAAAAATGTTTGAAAAAAGTTCACCATAATCAACTTAATTCATGATACACCACTCATACATCATGCACGGTACAGAACTCATGGGGATTCCAGAGACGTGGAGATACTCCAACCATGTTAAATGTTAAACACCTCCCACCTCTTCTAATTCCCAGCAACCGCGGAAACTTAGCTTCCCAAGTTTTGTTAGCTTAGCCATCCCCCCATGCTCTTCAGCTTCACACATCTGTTTGCTCCCAATTCCTCCAAAGATGTCAGTGCTTCCAACAAAGATGTGCAGCTCTTCTAAATCAGAGCATCCTGTAACATCTAGGAGTTGAAGCTTTGTGGCCTGCTCCAACCCCGGTATGCTCTTCAGCTTCACACACCCGTCTGCCCACAATTTCTCCAAAGATGTCAATGCTTCCATACTTGCCAGCTCTTCTAAATCAGAGCATCCTGTAACACTAAGGAGTTGAAGCTTTGTCGCATGCTCCAACCCCCGTATGCTCTTCACTTCACACACCCCTCTGCCGACAAACCCTCCAACGATGTCAATGTTTCCATACTTGGTAGCTCTTCTAAATCAGAGCATCCTGTGACACTTAGGAATTGAAGCTTTGTCGCGTGCTCCAACCCCCTTATGCCCTTTAGCTTCACACACCCGTGTGCCCCCAACTGCCTCAAAGATGTCAATGTTTCCATACTTGGCAGCTCTTCTAAATCAAAGCATCCTCTAACATCTAGGAATTGAAGCTTTGTCGCGTGCTCCAATCCCCGTATGCTCTTCAGCTTCACACACCTGCGGACAAACCGTCCAACAATGTCAATGTTTCCATACTTGGAAGCTCTTCTAAATCATAGCATCCTGTAACACTTAGGAATTGAAGCTTTGTCCCCTGCTCCAACCCTCGTATGCCCTTCAGCTTCACACACCCGTCTGCCCACAACTGCCTCAAAGATGTCAATGCTTCCATACTTGGCAGCTCTTCTAAATCAGAGCATCCTATAATATCTAGGTGTTGAAGGTTTGTGGCGTGCTCCAACACCGCCCGTATGCTCTTCATCTTTACACACCCCTCTGCCGACAAAGTCTCCAAAGATGTCAATGTTTCCATGCTTGGCAGCTCTTCTAAATCAGAGCATCCTGTAACATTTAGGAGTTGAAGCTTTGTCGCGTGCTCCAATCCCTGTATGCTCTTCAGCTTCACAGACCCCTCTGCCCACAATTTCTCCAACGTTGATGTCAATTTTTCCATACTTGGCAGCTCTTCTAGCTCAGACCACTCTCTAACAATCAGTCGTCGAAGCTTTGTCAGTTGCTCCAACCCCTGGATGCTCTTCAGCTGCACACGTCCATCTGCCGATAACTCCTCCAAAAATGCCGGCAAAACACAAATATTCAAGCGTTGCTTTTCATGCATACAAAGATATTTATATGTGGATCATGATTCTAATTTGCATATCCTTTCCTATTCGTTAGAGATATTAATACCAACTAAACATACAAGATTTAACACAAATTTATGTTTACGTGTGATTCGACTTCCCTTTGCCACAATGTGTTTAATGCGCTTCCGGACACATGTAAAATCCTTAAATTCTTCATTGGGATCCACGAGGGCAGGGAAGCGTATGGACAATCTTTCCAACGGATCGGTAAGATATTTGGTGGCTTCACAGTATTCAAAATGCGTTCCATGAGAAAACCTTCACTCAGGCCTGGAATTTCAAATCAACTTTGCCTGTCAACCAGAAATTTAATGACGGTCTTGGATTTTTCCAACCTTGCACTTTAATTAAATTCACGACTGTCAAATTCTTTTAAATATAAGATTTCATCCTAATTTTATATAATTTTTTGCATACACCAAAACGTGGGCGAGATCTACTCAAAACCAGAAGTGAATAATTTCTAATTTCTTGATGGGAAGAAAATATAAGTAATTTTTTGGTATAAAAAAATAAAATAAATACACCAAAATAATTTATGGGCTAGATGGACTTGGAAATCAAACTCGGAAGTGATCATTTCTTCAATGAACCAAATCAAACCTGGAATGAACCAAATCAAACCTGGAAGTAAATAATTTCTTCATAAACCAAATATACCTCAGTATTTAAATATTTGAATTAACCAAATATATATTATGCTTGATTTTTTTATTTTTTTTAATGAAAGAGATTTTCTATAAATAAGTAAATACTATTCAAGTCATCACAAACATGCTTGAAATCACTTGTACAAGCTAAAGCCTATATAAAACTCTAGAACAAACAGCTACCCAAATTAATCACAGACTTAAGGATTGTGCATTTCCCAATGGTAATAATTATGCCGATAGGCATATATATGTGATATTTGGGATGGACTTGTTTGGGCGGATCATCAAGATCCGCCAAAACATGCCAAATGTATGACTGGGATGTGTTGTATCGTCTGATCTTTTAAGTAGCCGCTGATCTTTTGACTAGTCCTCGATTTAGGAGTCTATTAGGAGAGCCAATCGTTGATTTAGGAGTTCATAGTAGACTGTTATCCGCTGAGGAGTATATTAGCGTAAATACAGGAGACGTGTAGGAGATACCTGGTGGTGGAGGAGATACGTGTCATGAAAATTTATAACCAACTCTACTGGCTCTGCTTCATGAAATTGTATATATGAAGAATGAAGCAACAGGTTTCGTCGTTTCGCCATTCCTGTGCGGTCTTGGAGCAAGAAAAGGATTCGAAAGCGCAGTGTCGGAGCAAGAAAAAGATTCACGTGTGAAATAAGGGTAAGCGTCATCAATGTCTTCAATCTTTTTCTGTCAAATTTGGGCTTTGAGCATCTATCTATCCACCTAAGTTTACGGTGTTGAATAAAACCCTTTGTATAAGTCTATGCATTTAAGCATTTCCGGACTTGTAGGTTGGCCAGACTCCAGTCAATAATACTGTAACAGTCTTCGATTTTAGACTATCACACATATTTACATGGCGGATGCGATACATATACGATTCAAGCCATTGCTTTGCACAAAACAAACAATCTAACCCTAACCCGAAAGTACAAATCAAATCATAAGCAGCAACTAGTTATATTCAGCTGTAGCAGCAGCAACAACCATGTTATATTCGGCTTCCTTTGTCAATGTAGCATCCATGCCATCCGGCTATACATTCAGCGTCTCCTACTTTCAGCTTCAGCTACTTTGTGTGCATCCTGCCAATTTCAGCTTCCCAATTTTAGCATCCCCTACTTTGTGTGCATCCTGCATAATCACCACCACTTGCTTATGGAATCATTTGCTGATCAACAGAACGTACAACCATGGCCATCAACTCAGCCTGAAGCTGCAAACCTTAGTGATGACTTGTGGTGCTTCCCGTTTCTAAGTTCACAATACCATCGCTTTAGTTAACTGGAACCTTCAATATTATATATATTGAAGAAAGTAATCTCACTATTACCCACGGTATTTACACAATGGTATTTACCTAACCATGGTATTCACCCACGGTATTATTGCTCTCTCTTTCCTATTTAATCGGCTTCTAATAATGAGAAGGCAGTCATCTGCCCGTGTGTTTTCCTGTTTGCTCTGTTCTTTTCTTTTCTTTTCTTTCACATGGTATCAGAGCCTAAGGCCTGATCCTTTCATAGTTGGGGTAAGCCTTTTCACAGAGTGGAAAGCACTCTACGGAGCTCAGAAGCCTCCGGCCTATGCATTCTCCAGTGACAGCTTCAAACACAACAAATCCTTCTCCCAGATCTGCACAAGAGTAAAGATTACTATGCAATTGATGGCAATGGACAGTCAGACTCCTCACGGTGCGCCTTGTATTTTGAAGAGACATCTGATGACTGAGGGCTATCATTTAGATTGCTGAATGAATTTTTGGTTGAAAACAGCAGTCATCCAGAGCTCAGAACACAGCAGATATCACGCTACTCAAATCTATTCGGCATTTTTTTTTTACCGATTCTCCCAAATCTATTCATAATCAACTTTTGGAAGCTGCATACCTCCGGAGCTAGGGAACGGTGTCTAGTGTTGTAATCGTTGGAAGCGATTCTCTTACCGTTGAGATCTGATTAGCGATCTCCTCCAGTATCCAAGATTTTAAGCGCAGTTTCTCCAGATCTGCAATCTGAGCGTGACCAATCCACCGATCCTCCTGCCCATCGTAGAGAATCTCATGAGCTCTGCGGGTGTGGTTTCCACGACACGAGAAGGGGGCTCGTATTGGTGAGCTTGTGTAAGAGGAAGAACCAGCGGTATTGGGTTGATGTCTTGTCTCTGCATTGAATAGAGATTCAGATCAGATCTGTATGGGGCAAATCCTCTGTTTTCTAGAGCGTCATTCTGCCCCCTAAAGAGAGTCAGCGACCTGATATTTTTCTTCTTCATTTGGGCACCAATGGTTTGCTCAGATCCTGCTCTGGGTCTGCCGTTACATTTCATTTTCTGTCAACATCTGCTATCTCAGATCATCAAAGAAGTCGAGATCGGTTGGCGTGGGTAAGTGATCTGAGATATCACAAGTATCACAAGGGCATTTTTTTTAGTCATATCAGATGGCTAATACCAGCTCTTTGAAGCCAATCTCCGGACCTATTTTGACCGGAGCAAACTATGAATTTTGGTCTATCAGGATGAAGACATTTCTGCAGCTCAACAAATGTTGGGATATGGTGGAAACTGAGTTCACAGAACCTGAAGCGGTTGCTCTCGCCTCAATGAATAATGCACAGAAAAATGCGCTCGAAGCTCGCCGAGATCGAGATCTCATAGCCACATGGCTGCTCCAAAGCTGCATTGAAGAATCCATTTTCCCAAGGATCTCAGGTGCTACCAGCGCACATCAGGCTTGGAATCTGCTTGCATCAGCTTACAAGGGAACCGGTCGCGTTAAAACGGTAAGAATGCAAACCCTATGCCTTCAGTTTGAAAGTTTAAAAATGAAGGAGTCAGAATCTGTAGATCTGTTCATGACTAGGGTCTTGGGTCTTGTGACCCAGTTCCAAACCTATGGTGAACCCCTAGAACAAAAAATAGTTGTTCAAAAGATTCTTCGGTGTCTCACCAAGAATTTGCTATGGTAGTGACTGCCATAGAAGAAGCCAAAGATCTGTCTAAGTTCACCTTAGAAGAGTTGACTGGATCTCTTCTATCTCATGAAGCACGATTCACTCAAGAAGAAGAAACGTTGAGCAATGCATTCAGCACCCAGGCTTCGCTCAATAGAGGTCGAGGTAGAGGAGGACGAGGTAGAGGAAGAAGAGGCCGATGGTCTTGATCTACAGAAGATAGAACCAGTCACAATCATGAACACTCAGAGAATTCAGAACACTCTCACCACTCTCAAGGTCAGAGGGGAAGAAACAAGAGATGGACAAATAAGTCCAATGTTCAATGTAACTACTGCAAAAAGTATGGGCACTATGAACGTCAATGCAGAAAGAAGCAAGCGGACCAAAACCATAACCAGAAAAATAGCAGAGCCAATGTCCCCAAAGAAGAAGAGGGCTCGTCAGAGGTGATGTTTCTGTCTTATCAAGCAACTGAAGACCACTGCAACTCAGATCTATGGCTACTAGATAGCGGTTGCAGCAATCACATGACAGGTAACAAGTCATTATTCTCTAGCTTAGATTCCTATGTTATCACAAATATCAAGCTAGGAGATGACTCTCTGGTTCCAGCAAAAGGAAAAGGTATTGTTCCTGTACTTAGTAATCAAAATGAAAAAATGTCCATTCATGAGGTGTTTTATGTACCTCATTTTACTGTAAATTTGATCAGTATAGGTCAATTACTTCAGAATAAGTATGATGTTAGGTTTCATGATACATATTGTGCTATCTATGATAAACCTCCCAGTAAGAGACTCATAGCCAAAGTTGAAATGACCAAGAATAGAATCTTTCCTCTTAGAATTAGGAGTGCTAACCTTCCACATTCTGTAGTTCATACAGTTTCTAGTCAAGATCAATCCTGGTTATGGCACTGTAGATTCGGTCATCTTCCTTTCAAAAGTCTCCATCTCCTACACAAACAGTCAACGGTCAAAGGATTACCAGTTATTCACAAACAATCCAACACCTGTGAGGATTGTATCACTGGTAAACATCATAGGGACAATTTTCCCACTTCCACATCTAGAGCCAAAGAGCAACTTAAGTTAGTTCATACAGACCTCTGTGGACCCATGCAAACCCAATCCATAGGAGGCAGTTTTTATTTTCTGGCCTTTATTAATGATTTTAGTAGAAAAACATGGATTTATTTTCTCAGGCACAAATCAAAGACCTTCTCCAAGTTTAAAGAGTTCAAGGCTCTCACTGAGAAGCAGTCTGGAAAGTCCATTAAAATGTTCAGGTCAGATGGTGGAGGTGAATATGATTCACATGAGTTTTCAGATTTTTGTAAGCAGCATGGCATCCAGAGATAGTTCACCACCAGATACACTCCACAGTAGAATGGAGTTGCTGAACGGAAGAACCGGACCATCATGAACATGGCCCATAGCATGTTGTCACACAAGAAGTTGTCAAATGAGTATTGGGCTGAAGCTGTTGGATGCTCAGTCTACTTGCTCAATAGATCACCTACAGTAACTGTTCAAGACAAGATTCCTGAAGAAGCATGGAGTGGCACTAAGACTAGTGTCTCACATCTTAGAATCTTTGGTTATGTTGCCTTTGCGCATATACCTGATGAACTCAGAAGAAAGTTAGATAAGAAGAGTGAGCGCTACATTTTCACTGGTTATAGTGAACAGCACAAAGCATACAAGCTATATAATCCTGTCACCAAGCAGCTTGTGGTGAGCAGAGATGTAAAGTTCATTGAAGACAAATGCTGGAGTGATCCTTCAGACATACATCATGAAGATCACTCATATCAGCCAGATCTACCTATCAGAGTTCCAAGATTGGAAGTATAGCAGCAAGAAGATGTAGCAGATAATCCACCACAGAACCGGGAACCCAAAAGCTTGATAGAGTTATATGAACAGACTCCAATTCTTGACGAGCAACTTCAGTTTGCTCTCTTCTCCTGTCAGCCCACATTTTTTAATGAAGCAGTGAAGGATGCACAATGGGTAACAACCATGAATGAAGAGATTGATGCAATAGAGAAAAATCAGACTTGGGATCTTGTTGATATCCCTGCAGACAAAACTAGTATTGGAGTCAAAAGGGTCTATAAGACCAAATTGAATGAAAAATGAGAACTTGAAAAGCATAAGGCAAGGTTGGTTGCCAAAGGATATGCATAGAAGTATGGTATAGATTATGATGAAACCTTTGCTCCTGTAGCAAGGATAGATACGATCAAAGCTGTACTTGCCATTTCAGCACAAAATCAATGGCATGTGTATCAAATGGATGTGAAATCTGCCTTTCTTAATGGCATTCTTGAAGAAGAAGTTTATGTAGACCAGCCACCTGGTTATACTGTCAAAGGTCATGAAGACAAAGTGTATAAGCTCAAAAAGGCCTTGTATGGTCTAAAACAAGCTCCACGAGCTTGGTACAGTAGGATTGATTCCTACCTCATCAACAATGGTTTCAGCAGAAGTAGCAATGAGCCAACTCTGTATGTCAAAACAGAGCAAGGTAAAATATTGATGGTATGTCTTTATGTTGATGACATGATTTACACTGGTAATTTGATGCTTGAAGATTTCAGGACAGTCATGAAAAAAGAATTTCAAATGACTGATCTAGGACTCATGAAGTACTTCCTTGGCCTGGAAGTTACTCAAACTGATAAAGGTATTTTTATCTACCAGCATAAGTATGCTACTGATATTTTGCAGAGATTCAGAATGGATAAATGTAAACAAGCAGAAACCCCTATAGCTCTTGGCACCAAGTTAACCGAGAATGGTGATGAACCAGCAGTAAAAAATACACTCTATAAACAATTGGTAGGCAGTTTAATGTATTTGATTGCAACTAGACCTGATTTGATGTATGCTGTCAGTCTTATTTCCAGATTTATGGAGTCTCCCAAAAACTCTCACTGGAATGTTGGAAAAAGAATACTGAGATACGTTGCAGGCACACTTGGATATGGCCTCTGGTACACTCATACACCAGACACTACTCTTACAGGGTACACTGACAGTGATTTTGCAGGTAGTCTTGATGATAGGAAAATCACATCTGGTTATGCATTCCATTTGGGTACAAATCTTATCTCTTGGGCATCTCAAAAACAACCCATTGTGAGCATGTCTTCTGCAGAAGCAGAATATGTAGCAGCCACCACAGCAGCTTGCCATGTAGCTTGGCTCAGAAGACTGTTGAAAGATATGGGACACACTCCAAAAGATCCCACATCTATTTTCTGTGATAATAACTCTGCAATACAGTTGTCTAAACATAATGTATTTCATAGAAAAAGCAAACACATTGACACTCGCTATCACTTCATTCGTGAGTTAATCAATGAAAAACAAATTTCTTTACTGTTTTGTGGCTCTAAAGAGCAGTTAGCTGACATGTTCACCAAACCATTGGGAACATCTACATTTGTATATCAGAGAGAGCACTTAGGCATACACAATGCTGAACATATACTACCAATTGAGATTAAGAGGGTGTATTGAAGAAAGTAATCTCACTGTTACCCACGGTATTTATCCAGCAGTATTTACCTAACCGTGGTATTCACCCATGGTATTATTGCTCTCTCTTTCCTATTTAATCAGCTTCTAATAATGAGAAGGCAGTCATCTACCCGTGTGTTTTCCTGTTTGCTCTGTTCTTATCTTTTCTTTTCTTTCACAATATATGTGTACTATTTGTTTACCCCTTTCCGCATGTAATATTTTGGATCAACTTTAAACATTGGGATAATATCTGTTATAGAAGTCAAGGCAGATTTGCAATTTGTTGTATGATGTTGAAACGTTAACATTGGGATAATATCTGCTATAGAAGCCAAGGCAAATTTGCAATTTGTTGTATGATGTTGATTAAAGTATTAAGATTTGTATGTTCGTCTCCAACTCAATGTATTCTCTGAAACAAAGAATTCATTATTAAAGATCGATACCATTATGTGGATAGACATCAAGATATCTCTTAGATTTTAAACTTTTCAAGTAAATCAACTAACATGTGTATAATTGAATCCATTCCATAGTCAATATAACATGTCTTTAACAGAAATTCATTTTATGATATCTTGTTATACAGACTTTAAGTTAATAAAACATATGTATAACAAAATTCATTTTATGATAATATTATCTTTGTTATACTAACTTTACTTATGACTGTATTAGTTTACAGTATATATAGTTTAATGTTGATGTTGAATACATGACCAGCATTTGCAAGGATAAAAGTACATGTCATTAACTAAAATAAAAAACAACATAAAAACTAGTAGAAATACAGGAAGATACTAAACTTTTAAAGCTCAAAATAGTATCCTTTTTATTTATTGATGTTGAAAATAGTATCCTTTTTATTTATTGATGTTGAAAATAATATCCCTTTTATGCAGTAAAGAAAGCCTGTGTTCTAGAAGTATGAGTGGAATTATCCCTACTTTGGGGGCTGAAGTTAATGGAACATCTGTGTATAGATAGAACATCTGTGTTCTAACTTTTAGCTATTAGTTGTGTCGGATGAGTTTACTGTGTAGTTGATGCCATCAATGAGTTTACTAGGTAAAACCTTCATGACTAGGGTTTCCTTACCAAGCACCCAAAAACATTTCGTGAAGAAAAAAAAACTAATGTATTATTGAAATTGGAAATAAGTTCTTATGCTTAGAATCTGTCCGAGGGGATGTCCGTCTTCGAAACCAAATGTCCTTCGTTCAATAACTTGTTGTGCTGATGATGAATAAACGTTGCCTCGCCTGATGATGAATAAACGTTGCCTGTTATTTCAACGAATACTGTAGAACCTTAGATTCCTCTAATTTCTGTGTCTTACAACTTTCGTATGCAGAGCATGGAATGGAATGGAATGCACTGAAACATATGATTCCATATTGCTGTAAGGTTGAGATAGCTTCAGACATCGAAAAAGATGAGAGACCGCCGAGTTTAAGCTTCAAACATGGGAACTCCTCTGCGAATGACACACAACACAGAGCATTGCCAAGTGTTAGCGCACTTCAGAACAATTGTGGAAGGTACTTATAGAGTTGAGGAAACATATATAACAGGATATCATAAAACAAGTTCTGTTTGTTTTTTTTTAATATGCTCCGGTGAGGTGGAACTATATATAAGTTTGTTGGATCATCCCTGGAGCGTCTCGATTCCCGCTAAATTTATAGCTTAATTAGATCACGGCTGAATTTATATATATTGTTCACGAGATTGTAATTTATTTTTAATTTTTAATTTTTATAAAATAAAATATTATTTTTTTATTATATTTTGTGATATTATTTATATTTAAAATTAAGTGTTTTTTATTAAATTTTTATATTGCTGTAAGGTTGAGATGGCTTCAGACATCGAAAAAAATGAGGGACCGCCGAGTTTAAGCTTCAAACATGAGAACTGCTCTGCGAATGACACACAACATAGAGCATTGCCAAGTGTTAGCGCACTTCAGAACAGTTGTGGAGGGTACTTATCGAGTTGAGGAAACATATACAAGAGGATATCATAAAACAAGTTCTGTTTGTTTTTTTTAATATGCTCCGGTGAGGTGGAACTATATATAAGTTTGTTGGATCATCCCTGGAGCGTCTCATTCCCGCTAAATTTATAGCTTAATTAGATCCCGGCTGAATTTATATATATTGTTCACGAGATTGTAGTTTATTTTTAGTTTTTATTTTTTATAAAATAAAAATTATTTATATTTAAAATTAAGTATTTTTATTAAATTTTTAATGATTAATGGTTTACGATGTAAGAGGTTTTTTTTTATTTTAAAATTTTTTTACTAATATAAACCCATTGAAAACCATTAAAATAGACTCATGAATTTTTATTTTAACCTAGTTTCTCTATAAAAAAATTGTATGTTACTATAAACTAATAACAAAAGAAAAATAATATGTATTATTCTATTTTTTATTATTATTATGTTTCCCACAGGGAAATATATGAATAGGTTAGGTCAATTAATTCACATGCATATTTAAATTTTTTAGTTTTTAAATGTTTTTAATATAATTTGATTAAATTTTATTTTTTGAATTATTTAAATATTGATTTAACTTAATTTCTATTGGTCTTTTGTAGGTGACGTTTGCTTGGGTCTTTGTGCCCCAAGACCCGGCGGCGTGATGCCATAAGCAGTAGTATTGGCCTAAGCAGTGGCCTAAGCAGTAGCACTGGCATGTATTGGAAAATGGTTTTCATTTATTTTTGGGGGGAAGAGAATTCCTTACCCGAGGCCCAAGACACACTTCAAGTAAGACACAGTTATATATGTCTGTTAGTTGTCTTCATCTTGTCATTTTTTATACACGTTAAAATTTTAGGGTTTCAAGGCACTGAGATAGGAGCCCCGTGTACAAAGTGAGTAGGTGGAGTAATTATATCCTGCCCATCCATCTCGTATCAATTTCGTATCAAGATATTAAACTGAGTGCCCCATAAAAACCTACATTTCTCGGTATATGAAGTCCGCCAACATCTGCGTTGAGGGAGCTCTGATATGGCAATGCATTGACAAAGAGTTATTGTAACAACTGGCCAGCTATTTCCTTGTCCTTTTAGTATTCCCATGGACAAATTTTTTAATGACACTGACAAAGAGTTATTGTAACAACTGGCCAGCTATTTCCTTGTCCTTTCAGTATTCCCATGGACAAATTTTTTAATGACATTGACAGCAACATTTTATAGATGTCGTCAAAATCTTTATAGTTTTGAATTACAAAATAAATACAATTCTTTAATCTTACTCCTTTTACATTGTAGGCTTTTTCAGGTTTGGAAAATTTCAAAGCTTTCAGTTTTTAGGATTTAATATTTATTTTACTTTTTAGACCTCAAAAAATCAAAGGATAAACATAAATTTTGAAACTTCATTTCACCATCTCTTCATGTATCTAATTGGTAGAGATTGCTGGGACACTAAGTGTTCAGTGCAATGAGATTGATTGTAAAGGGCAGATTTTGAGATGATTACTAGACCTTTTGTTGTGGGTGCTTGTTTCTGGATGCAGGTTTCTTGTTGTTATAAATGGAATTGTGGCAAGTCCTATTCTCTTATACAAGGACTCAGATGTGTTTTGAGTATATACACTCAAAGTCCTTTGACCAGCAAGCCTTTAACATGCTTGATTTTCACTCTTGATTAGGTAAAGTTATCGCAGACTCCAGTTTATTTGTTCTAGTGAGTTGTTATATTTTAGCCATCACTGAGGCCTGACTGAAAAGACTATGCAAGTATTTGATTAAGATTGCAACTTTTTCAAAGTGTCATAGGCTTGAATATTAGCTCGGACTTTGTTTTCCAGTAGTTAAACAAGCATGGCAATAACTAAAGTCTTTAAACTTTAATTTATTAATGATGATAGATCAGTCTTCTCTTCACCGATGCCTAGAGACAAATTGTTGTACTTGTAATGATTTTTCTCCTTAGCCTTTGATTATGAGCCTAGTCTTCAAGTTTGGTTATGAGTTTAGGCCTCAATTTCTTTGAAATATAAGGATGACAATTACCTGTATGTGTGAAAATTTCATTTGGTTGATAGCAGGCTAGCTCTTTCATTAGAGCAGAGGCTGAAACACAGAGATCAGATCTCTAGATTTAGTCTACCAGAAGTCCAATAATAAATATATCATCTCAGTTCCAGTTTTCATTTTGCCAAAGATCGACCTGACAGGAAATCCTTTGGATTATTTCTTCTCAGTGGAAGAACACTACATCTCTAGAATGATCTTAGGTTCTGTCTCTTCCCCTTCTTGCATCTACATAGGTGCTTTCTATGTTGAAGCTTTAAAATTATAAGCTCATAAGGTTTTCACCCTTGCCAAAAAATGCAGTTCCATAACTCCAACCCACTTGGTAAAAACAGTTGGCCTCTGGTAGCGAGATTCTTTCCCACTTTGTAGAAACAGTCGACCTTTAGCAGCGAGATTCTTTCATGTAAATTTCTAGAATGAAAATAGCCAGAAGTTCTCTGCAACATTGTTTCATTATATTTGTTCTATATTATTCAAAGATTGCCATTTATCGGTTTTACATAGAGTTTATTTGCCTCTAATATTGCAGAGATTTACCTTGGGTCTTGAGAGACAGATATCGGTTTGTATGATAAAAGACTTGCAACTCTTTTGTCTTACGTTTTCTGTATCCCCAACTAGTATCCAAATTGAAGCATTTAATGCCTCCAAACACCATTTTATTTCTGTAAAATGGCTCATATATATATATATAAAAGAAGCCACTGTTACCAACATCCTTCCAGATCCCTACTTGCACTTTCAACCCTACTTGTTTCTATTACTTGCACTTTCAACCCTACTTGTTTCTAATTGGAAAAATTAAGAGATCAGTTGCTTCATTTTATGCTTTACTAGTTTAATTTATGCATTATGAAAGTTGTTCCCAAGAGAACGAGAAAGACATGCTGACCTCTAGATTTGTTGGTCACAGACATTGTCTTACTTTGCCCTTGCCGCGGCCGCTGCAGCTACGGAGTCTGCATACCTGTCAGAAATGGGTCAAACTGAATTTCAATGGATGAAAGTTTGTGTCTTGTATGAAAAGTTTTGTCACCAAATTGGAGAGGGGCTTGTCAGCACCTTCATTGTTAGTCTAAATATGGCAATTGTCTCTGGAATGTCTGCATATCATCTTTTCAGACTGTATAGGCCTAAAGACAAAAATATGCAATGAAGGTCTTGAGACATGTATAGTCAATTTATACTGATATTTCATTAAGTGAAGGTGGTATCAGTATAAACATCAAAAACCATGTGTTATATTTTTATATGTTCAAAGAAATAATCTAGTTGGATTTGCATGATTTGTTTTTATCTTTCTAAAAATTTTAAAATGTTGTTGTGTTAGTACCACTTTTTAAAAATGTGTGGTTGTGCTTCTACCACTTCTCATTTGTAAAGGAGGCTACGTTGATTTTGAGTATGTCAATATTTATTCTCATAAAAACAGTTGACACTATTTTATTTTTGGATATTACTTCACAGTAAAGCATTTGTGTTCATATACAGTTTCATATTTTTAGGTCTAGCAACTTGAATTGTTATACTGAGGTTGAAATTATGAATCCATTGTTTAGAATTATCAATCCAATCATGCAGCATCTATATACAGTTTCTGTTTCTATATTATAGAATTATAATCTAAATCAGAGATGGATTGTGTATAGAGACTCTAAAAATAGTATTCTTGAAACGCAAAGCGGAAATCCTTTCAATATTGCAAAAATGAGAATGAGTTGGGTGAGGAATTATAACCCCAAGCTTTCAATATTGCATTGCCTACGGCTTACTTAGAACACAATTGTTCAGTGTATTATACAAACAAGAGGTTTGTAGTTGGTGAGTCAAGGACATGAAGAAGGCAGGGGTCGACTCATGGAAGCCTTGGTAATAACCGACAACGAAAGTAGTTTGAAATATTGTCCAAGCCATGGTGTGAACCCTATATTGATGGAGATGAAGGTACCTTGAAGCAACACCTAAGAACCAGTGAACTGGTTTCTAAGGAATGTTTTAGACAACTGGAGTTGAAGCAACGTAGGAAAGTAGGGAGCATCAAGCACAAGAAAAACAGTCTACAAAGTTGATTGAGGCTGATTGACGCCCTAGGCAGGAAAATCTAGGAGATGGAACGACGAACTGGTCTCTCGAGCACCAACTAAGCAAAAATTCAAGCAATTAGCCAATAATCTTTGGAAAATACTACTTCTCCATCTTCTCTTAGTTTGGTATATGTTTTGTAAATATCTTTTGTTGTTAAGAGTTAAGATTTCTCTTAGTTTGTATATGTTTTGTAAATCTTCTCTTAGTTTGGTATATGTTTTGTAAATATATTTTGTTGTTAAGAGTTTTTTCTCAAAATAATAGTAGGTTGTATTTTAAAACTACTCAATCTCCCATATAAGTAAGTTTTGTAATTGTAAGTGGATAGTTTAACTCTCAGATGGTCCAACTAACTCAATGTAACATTTTTTAATACAAAAATTCAAGCAATCATCACTAATATCATTAAGTAAATCAAATATAATTAAAGTATATTTGAAATATATTCACTTCATTGTCATCATTATTTTGTTATTATTTTTATATTATTAATACAACCAGCTTTTACTGCAATTTTAAATTATTAATATCAACATTATGTACAAAATGTTTAAGTTATTTTATGCACAATAAACATGGTATCCTCCGGATAAAACACAACCACAACAATGAGAGAGGGGAGGACATGTTATTCAAAAGTTTTAATTATTAAATATTAATATTGGATGCATAATCATTGTTTTTTATGTTTTTGTAATATTGTTTTCTATATGAAATTTTATTTTATTATCTAGTTTGATATAAAAATAAATGTTTCTAATAATGAAAAAGTTATTTTATGTTGCTCTAATATTAAAAAAAAACAGTAACACCATTCAATGTACTTTATTTGTTGTTCAAAAATGAAGTGACAACAATCGTCATTACTGCAAAATTGCTAGTTTACTGTCAAGTTAAAGTGCAAAGTTAAAGTGCAACTGCATTTGGCAATGTCAAGAACATTGCCACCACGTAGCTTTTATTTTATTATTATAATTATAATAATATGTATATTATTATTTTATTATTATGATGATGATGATGTTAATGTTTGTTACTCTAATTTAGTAAGTTACCTTCTTTACATGTTAATGTATGTTACTTTAATTTTCATTTAGTAGGTTAAACTTTAATTTTTATATTAATGTATATTATTTTCATGTTAGTGTTTTTATATATTTTTTCTTTTATATATATAAGATAATTTAATGTTATAGGTATTTTATTTTCAATTTTAATTTTTCTAAAATAGGTTTTTAAATTTTTAAATATTTAGATTTATCTACCAATTACAACACACGAGTCTATTACGTCGGCTTATTGCACTGCATTGAGATTTGGGATTTGGAATTTGGATTCATTTGACTCTACTCTTGGATCATCTAATAAAAGAGTGAAATCTCACCTTGTCTGCATTTTATTAAAATATGTCTGAATCACAAAAAACAGGATTCTATGCTATTACTACTGAGCAACAACATCTGAGCTTGAAGTTCCAAAAAGATTCCCTTCGCATACTCTTATCCGTTGCATCTGAATATCCTTTCAGAACATAATGTTTCCGTTTCCCATCGAAGAAATCAGTCGAGTATTCTCTGTATTCTGGCATTTCTTCGAACCCTGGAAATGGGTAGAACTGGGTGCTCGTCCACTCCCAACCTTCTCCTCTAATATCCGTTACTTCCCCATTCTTATCATAATCCACAATTCTCTGATATTCCTCCTCTTTCATCACTCTGCAGTTCATCCATTTGCAGAACGCCTCGGCTTCTGCAAGGCTCACGTACACAGGTTCTTCTGCAACTTCAGTCCAGTGCTTGCTTGAATCATACCCATGAACGAAATATTCATTCCCCACCAACGACCATGTTGCAGGGTAGTTGAATCCATTCTCGAAAAAATATGCAAAATCCTCTTTTCGCCAGAGCTTTTGGTTTGTGTAGCCTCCCTGAATGATGAAACATAGGAAATCCTTGATAGAAACTGATTTAACAGCTACGAGAAATGGATGTGAAACTTTGGTATGGAATACTGGGCTCTCGTTATCCCACACAAATGTAGTCAAATCCCATGAATCTACCCCTAAATCTACATCTCCAGCTTTAATGACTACTTCTGGTTCAAGAATATGGTCCTTGGAAATCTGACCGTTCTGTAGTACTGGGAGTGGTAATTTCTTGATGCTCACTGGTCTTATCTCAAATGATATCTTCCCGCCATGAGTTGTCATGTAGATGAGAGTTTCTTGATGCATTCTCTCGTGCTCAATCACAATGGATAGAATCCTTGTGCTCACTTTGCCTTTAGCTATCTCTTTCAAGATCATCATTCTTGTTCTTGTAACGTAGTTTATCAATGCTTCCTTTGAAGGCCAATTGGGGGGCACAGGTGGATGGCCATGGAAATGTGCAGGATCCAGGACATCAGGATCAATGCCCCTTGAAAACACATCGTCCAACTCAGGTGCTTCATTTTCTGCCATTATTTTCAGTTTTGTAAAGGCACAAACATGTCCACTGTACACATACATAACCCATTTAGTAAATCAAATGTATAATTTCATCCATCAAAACATGACAATTAAACTTTTCGTATACATATTGTTGGATTTATTTTATGGGTTTACCTAATTACTTTTAAACCCTAACCAAGATCTACTCCTATGCAAGAAAATTAAACTTAATGCACAGCGGAACTTAGAAATCAAGCTTAATGCATAGAGGAACTTACTTTCCATCTTCAAAGGCCGCAGACAGCTTCCAAGGCTCTGAGTTGATACGCTCCTGGTCTTGATTTGAGTTGTTGGCTCTCGAATCCTTCCAAGAACTTGCAATCCTTTTCTCTGGAGAGTATCCTGTCTTCAAATGGAGCAGACAATTTTTTTTTTTTTTTGGATTGTTGCAAGCCTTGGAGACTCAGCCCTTTTATAGCAGTGCCAAAGGAAAAATCCTAATCCTAGGGCAGCTGAAATTTAGCTAATACTTGGG
>LPNX011161915.1:0-28756 GCA_001517045.1 Pseudotsuga menziesii
AACGTTTGGGGAGAATAAATAAACAAACCTGCCCAAAGTTCAACGTTGTTTATGAGAAGAAAAGCCATCGGTTAATTTGGAACGTTCGTTGGAAGTTGTTAATGGATCAAAATAATTTGTTGGTAAGGCTGAAAGCATAGGCAGGTAAAAGATGGAGACCGTTAGAATGTGACAGGGAATCAAAATTTACACGGAAGAAAATGTTCAATGCATCGGTTTGATTTTTTTTAGATACGCACGTAATTCGTCAAAATCTTTGATAAGCCTAGAAAGTAGAAAGCATGCTGTCTATTCTTTTTCATGCTTGTGTTTATGAAAGTAGTTTATATTTTGGAATTTGAGATTTTAAAATCAAAATAAACCATTATAAAAATGGTTTGTGGTTAGAAGTGAAATAATTTAAAGGTGAACCATAACTAGGATGCTGTGGGTCATTTAATGACGTTGTAGACATGTCTCTTGTTAGATATATTTAAATGGCCTAAGTTAGTTATTGTTATCATAAATTAAGTGACTATGTTAATATATATATATATATATATATATATATTTTATTAAATTGTAAATTAAATTTAAAAATATTTGCAAAATTTAATCCTTAGAGATTTTGATAAACAAAGTGAATTCGAAATTCCAAATCCAATGAAGTAATTTTATGTACAAATCGAATAAATATGCAGAGAGACAAAGAAACGAAATTGACTACTTTTAAAATGAATCCATAGTCATAAATTATAAAATATTTGTGAAAATAAAATAAGTTTAGGGTGTGTGCAAGAAGTTGAGGGACCTTTTAGATGCAATGTTACTTTTAGGAAACACGCTCATGATACAAAAAACACAACAAGCTCGCTTTATGTAATTCTTGGTTTGGTTAAGCTCAAGTCTCACATGTCATATGACACATAAACAAAACACACACGCGTTTTAGAGAAGAAAAACGTGTACGTGTTATGGAGAACCACAAAAAATGGTTTTAGTGCATGGCTAGGGAAATGAATAAAAACAATAGTTTGCATCATCAAGACTTAGGACCTATAGTAATATTTTAGCATTATCAAGAACAACATCTCAAACAACCATGCCTAACATCCTAATAGCATAATTTTTCTTTGTGTTCTAATATGGACATAATTAGGAGGTTTTAAGAACTAAGTACGGGTCATAGTCCCTTGACCATGCTTCAGGGAGGAAACTCAAGACTTATGTCCTAAAGATAGCTTTTAAGGCTTTAGGTCCATGAATAAGGCATCGAGCCTGCACATAGTAATTTTGCATCTAAGAGAGAATATGCAGTACATTATAATTCTCTTAGCACTAGAAACATATCCGTAGACATAGTTGATGGAGGAAACATAGTCCTTAGGCCCTAAAAGAACCCTATACACATATAGGGCCAAGAACAACACCTCGACCAAACACACATGATCTCTTGAGGGTATCCTCAACCTTTAAGTTGGGATATGACCGTGATTAGGATTTTTTTAGCATTAGATATGGAGGATAAGGTCTTAATCATGGTTGGTACATAAAGCTTTAATTTCAAGTTGTAAACCAGCTTTTAGGGCTCAAGGTCCATGAACGACACCTTGAATCACCATAAATGACCTCTCATATTGATAGTTTTGTTTTGAATGGGGATATGGGAACCATTAGGGGTTTCTAATACTATGTATGTGTCTTAGGACCTTAGACATAATAAGGGAAGAAACCTAGGCCTTAGACCCTAGAAGATGCTTCTATCCATCTAGAGCCAAGAATGATGTGTTGAACAACCTCAATAGATCCTTCCGTGGTTTCATTTACCTTGAAATGGGGATACTAGTGATGTTAGGAAATTTTTAGCAATAAGTACAAAAATTAGGCCCCTTCACATGGGTGGGGGGAACACTTGGTCCTTAGGCCTTAAAGGACGTTGTTAACCATTTAGGGCCAAAATTGATGCCTCCAACCACCACACATGATGTTGAAAGTGAATCATTTGAATCTTAATCGGGATATGCATGCCATCATCATTTGTTGAGGACTAGGTATGCATTTCAAGGCCGTGGACATAGTCAGGGGAGGAAACTATGGCCTTAGGCCCTAACTAAAGCTTCTATGCATCCATGGATAGGAAGGATGCCTTAAAAAATCACACATGCCATCTCATAGGTATATTTGGACTATGAATATGGATGTTAGTAGAATTAGATGGTTTTGAGCAGCATGTATGGGACCTCTGAGACATGTTTGAGGGAATATGTTCATTCCTTAGGCCATAATGGAATATTTGAGGCACCCATGTTAATGAACAATTTTTTGAAGCACCACATATGACCTACTGAAGGAATGCTTGGTCTCCAAGAAAATATGCACATGCCTTTAAGAGGTTTTGAGCATTATATATGGGTATTAAGGCCTCAACATGGTCAAGGGAGGAAATACAAGACTCGATCCCTAAATAATATTTCTAGCATCTATAGTTACACATGTACCATACTCACTATCCCTATATGTCTTACTCACTGGCCCTCCCTGACTTTGTATTTCCATCTCTCTCTCTATCTCTATGTGTATGTGTGTGCGTCTTTCCCCTTCTCTCTCTATATCTATGTGTGTGTCCCTCCCTCACTCCCCATCTCTCAAAAATTCTCTCCACCTTATTTATACCTTCCTTGCTATCCCTCCCTGCATCACTCTCTCTTTATTATTCCCCCCTCCCCCCTCTCTCATTGTTTCTTAGACCTCCCCCCTCTCTATCCCACATAATCTTTCTCTATATGTGTGTGTGTGTGTGTGTGTCCCTCCCTCATTCCCCTCTCTCATAACCTCTCTCTACCTTCACTATAACTCCCTCACTATCCCTCCCTCCATCACTCTCTCTCTATCACTCACCCCTCCCCCCTCTCTCTCTATCACTCACCCCTCTCTCTCTCTCTTTGTGTGTGTGTGTATGTGTGTCTCCCTCTCCCTTCTCTCTCTATATATATGTATTTGTGTGTGTGTCACTCGCTCACCCCACTATATCATAGTCTCTCTTCACCTTCTATATACCTCCCTCACTATCTCTCCCTCCATATCAATCTCTCTATCATTCACCCCCCCTCCCTCTTTATCGCTCACCCCTCCCTTTCTCTCTCCCACACAATCTCTCTCTCTCTCTCTCTTCCCATATCTCATAATATGTCTCCACCTTCTATATACCTCTCTCACTATAATTTCCTCCATCACTCTCTCTCTCTCTCTCTCTCTCTCTCTCTATTTCTCACCCCTCCCCCTATCCCTTTGTTGCTCACCCATCCCCCTCTCTCCCACATAATCTGTGTGTGTGTGTGTGTGTGTCCCCTTCTCTCACAAACTCCCTCCATCTCTCCCTCTCTCTCAACCTTCTATTTACCTTCTTCTATGAATATCTCCCTCCCTTCTCCCTTAATTACCATCCCTCCATGGCATTATTCATCTACATATCCTCCCTCTCTCTCCCACTCTCAAATTGTATCCCTCCCTCCCTATCTCTTTTCACCCTCCCTCTCCATGTTTCTCCCTTTCACAACCTCCCTCTCTCTCCATCGTCGAACCCTCCACCCTCTGTCTTGGATGCCATCTCTCTCTCTCTCTCTCTATGTGTGAACATGCCCCCTTTCTCTCCTTGTGTTGATCGCCCTGACCCTGCCTCACACACACGCACCTTCTATTACTCCCTCACTATCTCTTTCCTTCACTCTATCTCCATCCCTCCTTCATGCCCCCTCCTACCTCTCTATATTATTCTCTCTCACACTCTCTCCACATCATTCTCTCTCTCTCTTATACTTCCTTCCTCTATGTTTTCAACTTATTCCTTCTCCTCAACCCCCTACCTCATTATGTCTCTTATTCTTTGTTTTATCGCATCTCATTCCCATCTCTTCAATTTCCTCCTCCTTCGCCTCTCTCCTCTAACACATCCTATTCCTCATCTAATACTCCATATCCACCTTTCCATTCACCAATCCTCTCTTTCATCAAACCATCACCCACTTCCTCCCCTCCACCTTATGCCCCTTCGTCACTCAAATCTTGCATGCTGCTTCTAACCCTATATGTCTTTAACACCTCTCCTCTTCCTAATAATCCTCTCAATCCCCACTCCCCTTCACCCTTTTAACCCATAATGTTCTCATTCCATTCATCTTTCTCCACTTGAATTTAAAACATCCTCTTAGGACCTTGACCCTTCCCCACCCCCTCTCAACTATTAACCATATTCACTCGAACTTACACCATCCTCCTAGGCCCTTGACCCTTCTCCACCCCCTCTCAACTATTAACTATCCCCACTTGAATTTCCAACATCTTCCTAGTCCCTTGACCCTTCCCCACCCCCTCTCAACTATTAACCATCCCCACCTGAGCTTCCAACATCCTCCTAGGCCCTTAACCCTTCAACACCCCCTCTAAACTATTATCCATACATTTGATATATTGCATATAGTGCTATATTTTTAGCTCTACAAAACACGTGCGCGTTATAGAACTACATAATGCGTATGCGTTTTGTAGTTCTATAACGCGTGTGTGTTTTGTAGTTCTATAACGCACACACGTTTTCCAATTCTATAAGGGTGGAAAATTTAATTTGAATTTAGAAATGCCAATACACTTGCTCGCATGTCACCTATAGTCCTATGTGTATGGTTTGGAATTTGCTTCAGTAATACCAAACCTGTGTTATGGTATATGATAAACCATAGCTAATTGAGCATTTCTTCCAGTTTCTGAAGAAGTCATTGTTTACACACTTGTTACAGTATGCCAAACACAATTATTTGACGAAATCTTAAACATAAATAATAATTTTTCTACAGATTCTAAATATGTAAAGTTTATTAAAATATATTATATTTTCCTATTTTTTTTCAATTTCTATTTTGTCGTAATTCCTTAAGTCCAAAAACATGTTGTTAGTGTTTTTTCCATAACTTTTTCAATTCTTAATCATTTTAAAAATAAATTGTATGGTGCACTAGAAGACACTAATCTCTACATTCTATAAAAAACCCATTTCATGATTATTTCATTAAGACCTTCAAAGGCTGCACCCACAAAAGACGTATCATTTTCTAGGAATGATCACTTAGATAATTATAAAAAAAATTAAAAATTACTAATTTTATTTTCGAAAAATAGCGCTGCACTAGTGCTATATGTTCTCTACATGCTTGCAAATTTTTGTATCTCGAAAGGATCATTTAGGGCCTCAAAGGTTGCACCCACAAAAACATATACCTTATCATTTGCCTAAAAAATAAAAAAGTGACTATTAGAAAAAATGAAACTTGACATAGTTATACAAATTTCCAATACACAAACCTTATATATTTAGAAACGTGATTCAATTTCCTACATTTAATATTTTTTTATGCAAATCAAGATATTTTGTGTAAGTATCTCAAAAAATACAATTAAGTTGAGGGATGCCTGATTTTCCAGTTTTCTATTGTATCTAGTGTGCCAAAAGTGACCCTCATTAGCTTGCACTCACCCTTTAGAGAAAACGACATTTGGTTTATTTTTTAAATGTATTTGGTATTGTATCTATGTTGACATGACACAAAAAGTGAGAAGTGTGTTTTGAAAAATATTAAAGAGACAAAGAAATGGATTATCGATATTTTACAAACTATAAAATATTTGTAAAAATATAATTAGTTGAGAGATCAAAGAAAATGACATTTAGTTTACTTTCAAATGAATTTGGTACTTCATATTTGACTTGGCATAAATGAGAGGAATGTGTTTTGAAAAACAAGGCAGAGTAGCATAGTCTTGAACATTTATGTATACCCTGAAGCTTGTTATATGTAATAAGGATGGAAATATGTTTAAGTGAGTAGATCTTAATTTATCTTGATTTATATATACTTGTAGTTTTATTTGTTTTATGTAATAAGGATGGAAATATGTTTAAGTGAGTAGGATCATTAAAAACAATTTTTGGAATTATTTATGATTAAACTAATTATGTTGTTGTATTGCTAAAATAATTCAACAATGGGAATGGGAAATATACAAAAGGATATTATTAGAAAGATAGAAGTGAAATTAAAAAAACATATAATAATAAATATTAATGATTAAAGAAAAAGGAAAAGAAATGCAATCATCCTTGAGATAAATATAATTATAATTATAGGAAACATGGAATTAATTAAAATATCATTATCTCAACATAATTGTTCAAATAAGAATAAGAGAAAAGAAAAAGAAAAAGAAAAATGAGGTGGGAAAAAGTCCATTTGATGTTCAAAGGGGTAAGATGCGAGGACAAACATTTTTCTTCACATGTATGTGAATACGTAGTAGAGACATACTGTGTTCCAATACCATGTACTCAGAGGTAGTCGAGGATACTTAAATAATCCATAGCAGTACAAAGTACCTTCACGGTGTTGACTAACTGTAGTTGGGCTACAACTAGAATAGATCTTCTTGAGCTGAACAAAAGACTTCCTAAATGTTATGATTGAGGGTTAAAATTTTACCCAAAAATGTGAAAAGAGGTTTAACAAAGAATATTCTCTCTCTTTATTGGAATCCCTCCTTTGCTCGGGGATGAACTCACAGGTAACAAGGAAATTGTATATCTGGTATGTGGTTGGGAGGATCATTTCTAAGTTATTTTGAAGTAAGAACTAATAGTCTTCCTATTTAGATAAGTTCTCTGAGAGCTTTATTCAAGTTTCATTATTGTGTATTGATCAAATCATTTTGTTATTAAATGATCGTAATTGTTGAATGCAATTATAAATATGATTGGAAATTTGGAGTTCATTGAGATGTAAACCATTATTATTGATTATGTTGAATATATTCATATTATAAATAAATCTTTATGCATGCACCAAATAGATAAGAATATATATTTATGTTTTTTATTAATGTTGTGGTTTATGAAACTCTATTGGGCGAGTGCAAAAAGTTGAGGGACCTTTTACATGCAATGGTAGATTCAAGATCTATAAAAGAGAAATCATCCCAAACAATGTCCATCCTTCCAAGCTTAGTCCCAAGCCTAGCAACTCGATTGCCAACTAGGATAGTTAAACAAAACGTGAGCACATTATGTTTCTCCAAACTGTCATGTGTTATTTTTAAAAAATGTCCACGTGTTATGTTCTACAAAATGCGCATGTGTTTTGTAAAAACCATTTACGCCCAAAACAAGTTGCGCGCGTTATTTCCTCCACAACAGTCAAGTGCACCGAGTTCGATCCAACCAAAATAGGAAAGGGTGAACGCATTTTGAGTGAGAAAGGAATACAATTTCCACATTTGGGATCATTCTCTTCATTGACAATATTTACACCAAATCCCATCTTGTTAGTTTCATTTTTTCAATAATTTGTATTCCCTAATATGAAATAAAACCATAATTTTTTTAATTTCTATGCCCTAAAAGAAATTTACTTATCCAATGGAAACTAAAACCCCAATTTACCCATAAAAAACAAATCAATTTCATGGTGTGCATATATATTCACGAGGATCCTTGTGAATCCAAACCAATATTCACAAATATGCAAAGTTTCTCAAGTATATAAAAAGGTTGTATACAACTAAAAAAAATCAAGTAGAATTAATATCTTCCCCAAAATACATAAACAAAGACACTAAATGTACTCACAATGTCCTATAGAGTCCAAAAGATTGGTATTTGAAAATATTATGATTATTATTGAGATAATATCCTACTTATTATCCTAAAAGTATATATGTAGATTAAGCCATAATAAGAACCTTATTATAACTATCGTCACAACTATATGTTTTTTCTAGTAATTTAGATATTTTTATGGTTTGCATACTTTAATGCACCAATGAGTATACAAGTTACTATCCTTTAATGAAGAACGTGAAGAACACCCAAACAATACTAAGAGGGGGGGCAGGGTGAATCAGTTTTGTTGTATATTCCCAATTAAAAAAAATTATACTGATATAATGCACAATGCTCAATCTTCAGTCATTGTTGTATATATTACATTCAAGGTCTGTCCATCAACACAGAATAAATGCACCAGCAACAACTGGTGTTATGGACGCTTCAACCTCAAAGGAAAATTAAATCCTTCAGCTTCAACTGACATTAAAAATTTGGAGTCTTCAACCTCAAAAATAAATATTTCAGCTTCAATTGAGATTACTCGATCGATCTGCAACCCGAATTAATGAGTAATTCCCAAAAATTTCTTTTCAGAATTCAAGGCAGAATTATTTTCACTTTGAACCACCGAATTGGTCCAATCTCTGTTGGTGATTGGTTTTCAATTTATAGAAAAACCCGAGACTTCAAATACTTAATCTCTTAATAACAAGCGCATACCTGATTTAACTCTTTCTGATCTTGACTGTGTAGAGTCAAAAAATTTCACCCAAAAATTATCCACCAGACAGAGTATCCTATCGTCTCCACTTTTCTACTCCTTTAACTGCCCCAGTCTCGACTCTCAAGTCAACACTTCATGATTTCCACATCGAAATGAATACATCAAAGTTTTCTTTATTTGTGTATTTATACGATCATCATTTGATACACAATTAAGAGGTCGACCTAATCTTTCATACTTAATTTTATTTTTATAATTATGGAGTCGACCAAACAAAACTTTAATTCCTTTATCCCTTTTTATTTTTATTTTATTTAAGGACTCATTATTTGAAAGGGAGGTTTGGTTTCTCAACCCTAACATCTATGGCCATTTTCCCAATTACCAGTGGGAATTTTCAAGGTTTTTTTTCAATGCATAAGTGACATTTACCAATGTTGCATGCATCTTCATTTATGGTTGTGTCCATTTCTCCCTTCATTGAGAACATTTCAATATGTATGTGGGCATACAACCTTCTCTTTACTGCGTGCATTTCTCTCTTACCTCCTCTTTGTTGCATGCAATTCCAGTCATGGATTTAACTCACAATTTTGACATCAATGCCAACTCCATATTCCAACAATCTCCCCCTTTGGAATTGATGTCAATCCAAAACTACCCCTAACATTGATCTCCCTCTGACTTTCTCCCCCTTTGACATTAATGGAAAAGTGGCAAAGAAAGTGTAGTTAATGTTTCATTCTGACTTCTGCTCCCACTATGAGCATACCAAATTATGTCACTTATTATTAGACTTCATACTTCAGTCAATCATGATCCTAGGACATGTTACTTTGCTTGGAGTAGTCACTTATTACTCTTGAGTTCATCCTCCAGCTTCATAGACTCAAGGTGTACTGAGGTCTTTAAAGGACCTCAAGTTTGGCTTGCCATATGGAATCCAGTTTCTTTCATATGCAACAAGCCATTCTTTTGTTGAGGAGACAGAACTACTCCTAGTTTATCTCTAATATTCTCAAAAGTCTCTTTGGGAAGTGGCTTGGTAAATATATCATCTACTTGCTCTTTAGTGGTCACATATTACAACTTGATCTTTTGATCATGTGCTTGTTCTCTCAAAAAATGATACTTAATGGGAATATGTTTGGCTTTACCATGCATGACAAGATTCTTCGATATATTGATAGCACTTGTATTATCACAGTAGATGGATAGTGGTTGATCATTCTTAATCTTGATATCTTCCAGTAGTTGTTTCATCGAAATAAGTTGTGTGAAACATTCACTGTTGTTGATATGTATTCTGCTCAAGTGGTTGACAGTGAGATAGAGGATTGTTTCTTTCTTGACCAAGCAACCAACCGATTTCCAAGAAAGAAGGCATTCCCACTTGTTCTTTTTATATCATCGAGACTGTCTTCCCAATATGCAGTAGAAAATTATTTGATATCAAAGTATTCATCCTTTGGATACCACAATCCATAATCCACTGTTCATTTGAGATATCTGAAAATTCTTTTGACAGTTGTCATATGAGATTCTTTTGGATTTGTTTGAAATCTTGCTACTAACCCAACTGCTTGTATGATATATGGACAAGATGCAATAACATATAGTAAGCTTCCATTAATATATCTGCACATTGTCTAATTTACAACAGGAGACTCATCTTCTTTTCTTAGCTTACAACCTGTTATCATTGGTGTTAAAACAGGAGAGCATTCCATCATGACAAATTTTTAATCATTTCCTTTAGGTACTTAGATTGAGATACAAAGATACCTATGGGATCTTGTGAAATATGTAGACCAAGGAAGAAGATTAATTCACCTATCATGGACATCTCAAATTCTTTTGTCATTTCCTTAGTAAATATTTGGTTGGATCCTTCCTCATTGCTTCCAAAAATTACATCATCAACATATACAATTGTTATCAATAATTTACCTTCTTTGAACTTGAGATAAATATTGTTGTTAGAGTTACTTCTCTGAAACCCTCATTGGATTAAATATTTATCCAAACATTCATACCAGGCCCTGGGTGCTTGTTTGAGCCCATAGAGAGCTTTCTTCAGCTTCCAAACATAATCTTCATTTTCTAGACATTTGAAACCTTCAAGTTGCTCTGTATAGATTTCTTCCTTCAATTCCACATCTAGAAATGATGACTTGACATCCATTTGATATACCTAGAAATTCTTGTAGATGGAAAATGCCAAAAATGTCCTAATCAATTCCATCCTAGCCACCAAAGGAAAAATTTCATCAAAATCAATTCCTTCCATTTGAGTATATCCTTTCCACACTAATCTTGCTTTATTTAGAATAATTTTACCATTTTCATATAACTTGCTCCTGTAGACCCATTTAGTGTCAATGGCGTTTTCATCTTTGGGTCTAGGAACCAATTCCCAGGTTTTACGTTTTTCAATTTGGTCTAACTCTTTTTTCATTGCATTTTTCTAGCATTCATCATTAGAGGATTCAGTGAAGGTTTTTGGTTCAATTGTTGAAAGAAGGGATAAGATTTTGTTTTCAGGTGTTAGTTTGAGTTTCATTCCTTCTTCCATACCTCCAATAATGAGATCTTTAGGATGATTATGTTTTACAAAATTCATGAAAGGTTTCTCACCTTTTGGAGTATGAGTAGTGAGAGATTCTGTTCCTTCACCCTATTCAGGTTGTTTCTATGCCTCTTTATTATTTGGCGTTCCTTCTTCATCATATAAGTAATCATCTTCATATTCAGAATCAGTCATTTGTTGTGCTAATCCTTCATCTACTACAACATCAATGCTTTCAACTATTCTTCTCAGACATTTGTTATAACATTTGTAGGCCTTTTTATCTGTTGAATATTCCAAAAATATCCCTTCATGACTTCTAGAGTGAAACTTTCCTCGATTGTCATCGATGATTTTTATGTAACATTTGTTTCCAATTTCTTTTAAGTAGTCTATATTTTCTTTTCTTCCTAACCAAAAATCATAAGGAGTCTTATCGCTATTGACTCTCAGTTGTGCTATGTTTATCATGTGAACAATTTATCCTACTACCTATCTCTAGAAAGTTTCAGTCAAATTAACTTCAAGCAACATTGTTCTAGCAGCCTCTTGAACAATCCTATTTTTCCTTTCAGTTATGCCATTTTGTTGAGGTGTTTGGGTTGTGCAATATTGTCTTTTAATGCCATTTTATTCACAATTTTTTTTGAATTCACCTAATGTGAATTCCCCTCCATTTTCTGATCTAAGGCATTTAATTTTATGTCCACTCTCATTTTCAACCTTGGATTTAAAGAGTTTGAATTTCTCAAAAGACTCTAATTTATTCTTCAAAAAGGTGACCCAAGTCATTCTAGAATAATCATCAATAAACAACATAAAATACAACTCACCTTGAAGAGTTATGGTTCTTGTTGGTCCACGTTGGTCCACATAAATTTGTATGGAAAATTTCAAGAGGATGTGATGTGGACTAATACACTTTTGTCTTGAAGTTTGTTCTTACTTGTTTCCCATGTTGACATGATCCACACAACTTGTTCACAGTTTTTGAAATTTTTGGTATCCCTCGAACAACTTATGTTTGACTGATTTTTACAATGTTGTCAAAACTCAGATGAGGTAATATTTTATGCCAGAGACATCTATTATCATTTTGACTGATATAGCATCTTTCTCCTTCTATTTCTTCCAATGTGTAAACTCCCCCTGGTGATCTTGCTCCTCTTCCTGTGATTTGTTTGGAGCCATTTCTTCTTATTTCATAATGATGTGTGAAGAAGGTGACATTGAAATGAGCATCATAGATTTGTCCAACACTCAGTAAGTCATGCTTCAATCCTTTAACATAGAGAAAATTTTGATCTTTTGCACTTCGTTTAAGAGGCACAGTTCCTTTTCCCAAAACATTTGTTGCCCCATTATCACCAAAGGATACATCCCCTCCTTGATTCTTTTTTAGAGAGACAAACTTATTTTTATTTTCAGTCATATGCTTGGTACATCCGTTGTTTATGTACAATTTATTTTCATCCTTCTTAGCATAGATAGCTAGATCACAAATTTCCTTTTCCATGTCATTATTGTGACCACTCTTCAGCCTGCATTACTCCACAGTGTGTCCAAAATTGTTGCACTTTGAACACTCTATTTCCTCTAGGAGAATCGAGTAGGGATTTTTATTTTGAACATGGTTCTTTTCCCCAAACTACCTTTTGGGATGAGTAATGTTTCTTCTTATGTGAATTATACAATCAATTGCTTTATGACCGAATCTATAACAATTAAAACAATACCCATAGAAAGAATTTTGATACCTGGTCTGAACTTGTCTCCTCGAGGACTAAAAATTGTTTGTGCCTTCTTTCTCTTCAAGATCAATTCTCCAATTTGCTTGTGAGACATTAGGTTTCTTCATATTGATCACTTCTATTTGTAGTATTTCACATTCTTTTTATCTTAGGTTCAGTTGTCTATGATGCTCATTTAAGGGTTCATAAATTTTTTCTAGACTCATTTTCATCTAATCGATGGTTTTTCTTACCAACATGACTTCTTGGTTCAAAGAGCGTTCTGGTTTTCTTTCATTAGATTTGCTAATGTAACTCAGTACTCTTGTATATCCATCATTTCTCTGTTCCAAAAGCGTTTTTTCTAGATCTAAGGAACTCTTTTGAAACTTTTGACTTACCACTTTTGAATTCTGAAGGTCTTCTTTAAGGGACTTAGTTTCTGCTTCTCTTTATTGAATAGATTTTGTTAACCTTGTGTCAAAGAGGTTTTTTTAAGCTTGATGATGTCGTCCTTGCTTATCATTCAACAAATTTAGGTTCACAATTTTTTCTATTGCTGCAACCAGTTCTACCTTGAGATCCACAATGCTTTCTTCATTGTGTTCTTCAGCAACAAATAAAATTTCATTTTTTTTTATCTTCAACACTTTCTTCCTCTTCTTCAAAATATGATATCCCTTCCTCTTTTGCCTTGGTAAATAGAATATGCTTATCCTATGTCCTTTGATCTTCGAATTTCCTTCGGAAAGTTTTTTTCTTTTGAATCTTCTTGAGAGGACATTTGGTAGCAAAATGTCCAATTTTTCCACCATTGAAACATTTTAGTGGAAGCTTTCATTTGTACCTTTTGGTTCCTCTTGGAAGCCTATTAATGAAGTTGGAGATTTCCTCATCATATATCTCATTATCTGATGAGTAGTATTCATAACCTTGATGTATGTTCTTGGTTTCCTTGAATGCTGCAATGTTGTGCCTAGGTTCTTGAGTTCTCATCTTGTATGCTGTCAAAATTCCTTGAAGTTATTCAATTTTCAACCCACTGAGTTTTTCCCTGTTTTCAATAGCGGATACTTTAGGATTATATTTGGGTGTCAAAGTTCTGATAATTTTTTGAGCAACTAACTTTGGTTCCATTATTTCACCAAGACCTCTCATAGTGTTCACAATTCCTTCAATTCTTTGAAAGTAAGATGCTACATATTCTTCTTCTCACATTTTGAGACTGTTTAATTGACTTATGTAAGTTTGCAGCTTGGCTTCTTGAAATTTTGAGTCTCCTTGATAGATGGTGGCCACTTTATCCCACATTTCCTTTGTTGAGGTATAGTTCATGACTTTAAATAATTTTGATTCATTTAAGCCTCCAGGGATAACATTTACAACTCTTGCATTGTTCTCATAGTCTGTTATTTCACTGCTTATAGAAGGACCATATTTTGGTTCCTTATATCTATCCTTACTACTTTCCAGATATCAAACCCTAAAGCTATTAGATGAGCTTGCATCTTCTTGCTCCAGTACACATAGTTACTTCCATCAAATCTGGGGAAAATTTCGGGCTTGAAAAGGGCCATTGGTGTGTTCATGAGGATCTCCTTCAAGTTGTTAGGCTTCTATGAAGGACCTTCTCTTATACCAATTGAAGAACACCCAAAAAATACTGAGAGGGGGGTGGGGGGGTGAATCAATATTGTTGTCTATNAGCTTCAACTGAGATTAAAAATTTGGAGGCTTCAACCTCAAAAAGAAATATTTTAGCTTCAACTAAGATTACTCGATCAATCTGCAACCCGAATTAATAATTCCCCAAAATTTCTTTTTAGACTTCAAGACAAAATTATTTTCACTTTGAACCACTGAATTGGTCCAATCTCTGTTGTTGATTGGTTTTCAATTTATTGACATACCTGAGACTTCAAATACTTAATCTCTTATTAACAAGCGCACACCTGATTTAATTCTTTCTAATCTCGATTGTGTAGAGTTGAAAAATTCACTCAAAATTTATCCACCAAACAAAGTATGTTCTTGTCTCCAATTTTTTTCTCCTTTAACTACCACAGTCTTGACTCTCAAGTCAACACTTCACTATTTCCACATCGAAATGCATACATCAAAGTGTTCTTTATTTGTGTATTTATACGATCATCCTTTGATACACAATTAAGAGGCTGCCGTGATCTTGCATACTTAATTTTATTTTTATAATTATGGAGTTGACAAAACAAAACTTTAATTCCTTTATCCCTTTTTATTTTTATTTTATTTAAGGACTCATTATTCCAAAGGAAGGTTTGGCTGCTCAACCATAACATCAGTGGGCATTTTCCCAATTGCCAGCGGGAATTTTCAAGGTTTTGTTTTAATGCATAAGTGACATTTACCAATGTTGTGGGCATCTTCATTTCTTGTTGTGACCATTTATCCCTTCATTGCGGACATTTCAATATGTATGCAGGCATCAAACCTTCTATTTGTTGTGTGCATTCCCTCTTACCTCCGCTTTGTTGCGTGCAGTTCCAGTCGTGACATTAACTCACTATTTTGACATCAGTGCCAACTCCAAATTCTAACAGAACCATTATTAGTTGGGAAATAAACTACCTTTTAAGAAAATGGTTAAGGTTTTTTCCATTTTTTCTTTAAGTTAAGGAGGGAAATAATCTTATGAGGAAAATATTATTTTGGAAGTATTGTAAATGAATAAAGAGTTGAGGGCAATAATATTATGAGAAAAGAATTATTTCGGAAGTATTGTAAATGAATAAAATAATGTCATGAAATAAAAAATTAAATGTTATTAAAGACTAACCATTGACAAAAGTAAAGCAAAAGATTTTGTTGTAGGAATATTATAAACCATAGGGATAACTTAATAATAATGGACAATCTTTGATCCAAAATGGGGCCTTTTATTTAAGAGTAGTTAGTAATTAAAAGAAAATACCTTTCGTTAGGGTTGCTTCGAATTGGAAACCAATATTTAGCATGCTACAGAGTATTTAATTCGACTGCAGCAGGCTTTATGGCTGTTGGATTTCGAGTAGCTCAAGATCCAACGATCATCAAGCCTACTGCAACCGCATTAAATGCTCTACAGCATGCTAAATATTGTTTGTTGTCTCGAATCGATCCCCATCAACCTTCTTGATTTGCAGAAGGAAGACGTGATTGACTGGGAAAGATACGTTGAACAAAAACTCAGGGTTCTACACAAGCCCAAATGAATGGTCTAATTGGTGCGTTTTTCATGTTTGAACCAGTTGTGAATTAATGTTTACCTTGGTTAGATGCTTAAAAAAGATGAAGAAATCTTTCTGGAATAGTCCGTCCGTTCAGCTTATGTTGGTTGATTATTGTTTAATAATTGTTTTATGTTAACCATAAAATTCAGTCGTTTGCTATGTTTGAGTCTCGACTTTAATATGCTATGTTTGACTCTCGACTTTAACAAAGAGATGTGTAGAAATAGACTAGTCAAGAGTTTCTTTTGGTGAGGATTGGCCCAACCAATTATTTTTTCCTTGTGTTATTTGAAGCATCGTGAAAATATGATATTTCTTGACATGTTTTTGTGTTTCCTTGGCGTGCAATAGACGGAACGGATCTATTATAGTGCAACAATTGTATGGTTATTTAATCTCTCAACAGGTTCCTAATTTATTGGCGAGCCTTCTCAACTTGTTATGGTGTGGACAAATGCCATTAAAGATGAAATGCTTTGTATGGATTTGTTTAAACCAGAAAATCGTTACATGGGACGCTTTACAGAAGCGTGGATTTCCAGGTCCAGGTTGGTGTTGTCTATGCTCAACTAACTTGGAAAGTGTCAATCACTCTAGAAAATGTCAATCACTTATTTGGAGGATGCGTATTTGTTCAATCTGTATGGGATTTTGTATGTAATTACTATGCTATTACTACTAGATGGGACAAACAAAGTCTCCAAGACAATATTGGGTATATATTAAAGAACTCAACCATATCGATAGACGTCATGATATCAACTCTATGGTCTGTGTGGAAAATGTGCAACCATGCCATTTTTCAGAACAGAAAACTAGACCATAGCCTTACTGTTTTGAAAGAAATAGGCTGGCTCCAATCATATGCCATTAAGAGTCAAAAGGTGCCCAGCAGGAGGACAATTTATACACTGCCGGATCAGCAAGGCGTTGTGGGCGATTTTGATGGAGCTGAGCAGGGAGGCTTATGTGGAGCTGGTATGGTGATCAAGATAAACCAGACTATATTATACAGACTCAAGCTAATTATTGGTTCCGGATCAAACACCAAAGTAGATCTTCTTGCACTTTGGGGCTTACTGTTTTTCGCCAAGGAAAAGGAAATAATACCCACAACTGTTTTTGGGGATTCTAAAGCGATAGTGGAATGGGAAAAAGGAAACCATAACTTGCACACAATCAACCTTCACCATTGGATCAAACGGACTGTAACACCCCGGTTTTGACCCCGTTTGCATTGAATGTATATGATGCACATTGTAATTAATCATGGTGTGGAGCTACAAGAAAAATCCCCATCATAGATTATTGTTTTATGTTCTGGCGATTAAATCGGTTCCGATGGTATTTTGTGCTAGCCATGCATGTTGTGATTTTAAATCATCATGTAAATATGCAATTAATTAAAAACCCACAACCAGCTATGTCAATGCAACAATAATGAGAAGGGGCATAATTTCCTAAGGATAGGGGGGGGTATTCAAACCTTGGGGGCCAATGGGGAAAAGCCAAATGTCAGAGGGAGAACCCATCAAAATGTCAACTACCTTTCTTGTCTCATTCACCCAATCATTTATTACTGCCAGAAATTGGCTGGGTTGGTTATTGCATAGAATGGGCAAGGTATGATAGCCCAAATTTGAATTGGAGAAGCCATCAGTTTTGGGAAATGTGTTTTGACTCCTTGGGAAAGCAAAAAACCAAAAAACGTAGGCCATTCTACCATGCTTTTATGTTGGCATGTTTTCCTCACCATTTTTCCTGCACGTGAGCTCTCTTAGACATTCGAAACTTCCTGTGTGTGTTTTCATTCCACGTTTTTGGTTGTTGGCTTCATTTTCCCATGGATGGGAGGTCGTTTTTGTAATGCCAGGGATTGGGATGGTTTTCCTCACGTTTTTGGAGCTGCTGGTGCATTTCCACTCTCACAAAGTTTTTTTTGTCTTCCTCACGCATGAGAAGCTTGGCATCAGGAAGATATTGGTGTTCTGCATTTTCCCTTTCGCGATTTGGGTTTGTGTGGTGATTTTCCTTCACGTTGGGGTCGTTCTCATTATTCTACGCAGGTTGGAAAATTTGTTGTTGATTTCTCCACGAATTTTGGGTGCCGTGAGTCGTTTTGGCCACGTTAGGGCCATAAACGTCTCTGGAATTTGTGTTGCTCAGTCTGAGCCATTTTAATCAATTTCCATACCCGATTTGGCCTCTATGGTGTGTTCCCCTTCAAATTCCAGGGCTATGAATTTCTATGTATTCTATGGTTGTTGGTATTTGGACTGTTTGGGATTGGAATGGAGCCTGAGTGTGATTTATAAACCTAGTGTGTGCAGGAGCCTCACAGACAGAGCTAGAGGGATGGCTTTCTTCTCTACACCCCCTAAATAGCACTGGAAGGGAAGTCATGGCCTGAGGGACTGTGCAGCAGAGAAGGGAATGATTCCTTTTGTTGGGTGTGTGTGGATGTCTTAGAGGTCAGGCTAGCTTTGGTGCAGGTGTGCTTAGCTCTTCAGTGAGCCCACTAGCTTAGCAGCCAGCGTTTCCATCTCCATGTTAGACTAATAAACCCAGTCGTGTTGGCTTGGCTGAATTTTGTGAATCCTTGGTTACGTGTGAGCTTGCTAGCATTCCCCTTATTCCTTGTGGAAATCATGCCCAGCTCGAGGGTGGCAGTGTTGCTGAGTGATTGATGAGCACACTGGCCTATGGTTGGGAGGAACGTTGCAGCGACGTAGCTGGTTGTGGGACAAGCTTCTTCTAAGACAAGTGTTCTTGTGTTTAAATCCTTGCTACTGTGTTTGTTTTATAAATCCATATGAACATGTTAAATGTTGTGAATGAATGAAATTGCTTCTGTTGTTTGATAGTAATTTATGCATTTGTGTATGCTTTTATTTCAATGCATAAATTACTATCAAACTCATCTGTGTCTGCTTTTATTTCAATGCATTTTATATAGTGTTCATGGGGCTTAGTTCACCCAGACAGCTAGCATTATATTCGCATCCTCTCGCCTGTAGAAGGGTGGGGACGTGACATGGACCAAGGATCTCATTGAATATTTTTAGCATACCACTTTCTCTCATATCTTTAGAGAACTGAACTCCGAAGCCAACGCACTATCAAAACTTGCCATTGACACCATAATGAAGTCCATTGACTGGGCAATGTTCCATGAGGCAACCGGTTTAGAGCACGACTCATTAAACATTAGTTAACTTGAAACATATCATATAAATATTTCGAAACGCCTTAGAATACTAGCCTAATCTTTTTATTTATAAGACATGATATAAGAAAATGTACCCGACAAAACTGAATGCAAGTCCCTAAGAGGAGCTATGAAAAAATGTAATCATGACATCCTGTTTTTATGGTACAACTTTCAATAATATAAAGTTGTTATTTCTATGTGACAAAAAAGAAGAAGAATCGTAATCTAGTCTGCTAGTTTTATTGTAAATACTCCATTCATTTCCAAAATGTGAGCTTGTAGTATCACCGTAATGTTGTCTTTATTTGTGTTGGTTTCGAATTTCTTATAAAGGAAATTACCCGTTCAAGACGTGTGTATTAATCCTTTAACTATCTACCTTAGTAAGACGTAGGAGAAGGAAGTGTGATATCCCCGAGGCTTTTGTGTAAATATAATTCTTATATATATACAAGGGAGAAACCCTTCATGGAGTACGATTCATTTAAACAAAGGAATATGCATCATACTATGTTCTTAATGTAATGTAGCCTTATAATTTTCTTTTTATATATTTTCCTTCCCTTCACCCAGTGTTAATAAATGTTAAAGCTTTCCTCTTTCTCAACTATGTATTTTTATATTATTATTAAATCACTTGTGTAAAAATACAAGCTTAAGGTGAAATTAAATAATAATTTATGATACAAAATGTATTAAACTAAGAATAAGTATATGAAAGTTTTGTAGAGGAAGAACTTAATAAGCCTTAATGTTGAACTTTATCATTTAATGATCTAGGACTCTAAATTGATGGTTGATGACTATAGCCATATATATTCTAATTAAAGGTCGAAGGAGGCTTAATAAGTTTATATTTGTAGTATTTTATCATATTCACCTAGGATAGTTTAGGTGGAAATATTTTGAATTGTTTATAGATGGCATTATCCTCTTTAAAAGGAAGGCCTTGCGATAAGGTTTAATAGAAATTTGACAATGTTTTCTGTGAAAGAGCCTCTTTGTGGAAAAGGAAAATGAATAGCAGTGGAGAATTGTAACCTTCTTTTATGGACAAATTAATAAAAACATTAACAATTCTTGGCGGACGTATCCTTGGTTGGGGTGAACCACATATATTGATGTTTCTTATATATTTGCACCTTATATGTTTCATCTATGTTTTATTTAATATTCATGAAATATACAATGATATTTATTTTACATGTGGTCTCAATCAAAAGAGTATCGTATATAGCGTGTATGTAGCAAACAAAATGTGAATGTGTGCTTTCATTTTAGTTTGGGCGATAATGTTATATTGAGACACTACTTAAATTTTATCTTTTTGTTTAGGTATTGTATTATGGTTATTTAAGATCTAGGGTTTATTTATGAATGATTGAGAGAAATACAGATTATTGTCAATGAGTAAGTTTTCTTCAATGTGAATCAAGATGAATACAGTAGCATGCATACGATCTTCATTCAAATAATAATAAATTATTATGATGTTAAATAGATGTGTGGTTGATGTAATTCATCAAGGGTGTGTCTCTCATACTAGTCTTAATTATTATGTTAATTGGGTAACCACTATTTTGATAGAAGCTTTGGCTTACCCATTATTAAGTCCATGAGTCTCTTAAGGATGGTATGGGTCGTTACATTAAAAAGAATTATGGTCTTATTAACAATTGAATTTGTACAAAGAGACTATTACTCATGTGGTGTAAATTCTTTCCAGATTCTTTCCAGAGGTGCAATGAAATAAGTTGTCCTATATTAAGATGAATAATAAGGTTCTATGGTAAATAGATCAAGTGAATGCTCTTTAGAACTGTGACATGATAAAATGTATAAGAAGGTATTACTTCATTATTTGTTAATAATGTTATATCATGAATTGGACTAATATTTATGACTGAAGAACTAAGTAAAATTTTACCCTATTTCCAGTAAAAAGTAGAGAAGAGATTAGATTTTTTACAATCTATTAGTAAAAAAAGGATTTTTGTATGAGCATTTTTTTTAATTTAGCTTATTAAAATAATACTTTAAAATTAAATTTATATTTTTAATCTTATTTTAAAACCATTAAACATGCATTCAAAGACCCTCAAATTAATGATGAATGTTAAATTTGTTTATGTTAAGGCCATTTCATAGATGTTAAATTTCTTTATGTTAAGTCCATTACATAGATGGCTTGGAACAACCACCTAAATCAAATTACACTTAAGAATATTGATTTTTTTACACTAAAGAATATTGATATATTAGTATATGATGCTGAATTAATAAAAGATTTATGAGATGAGAAATATCTCAAAGATTTATGAAATTAAGGAATATTAACACAAAATTGCAATATAATTGAAACTAGAAAGCCATTATATTTATTTTCTAGCAATATAATATCAAATATAACACTATTAAAAAAACCATTAATTTAGAAGACTTCACTATTATTGAATATGTTTTAATGAATATTATATATATTAAGTAAAAATATTAATATATTGTAAGTAATAAATAATAAAAAATGTTTTATTTCATATCAATGGATGAATTTTCATTACTACTCTAAGTTAAAAAAATAACCAATTTTTAACATTTATTTATTTTTATTTTATAAGGTTTTAGCTAGTTTTTCAAAATAATATTATTTTAATAAATGAAATTTTTTTAATATTAATCATGGGTAAAAGAAGAAGTGTAATTATGATGAAGGGAATCGATCAGGTGATTTATCTGTAGACGGAGGAGCGAGGAAGACGATCGGGATCGAACCAAGTGATCAAGGTCTGGCTCGGATCAAGAAACTGTGCGGATGGATATGGAGCAAGATCGCTTCGTAATGGAGAATGGTGTCATCTGGAGGGGAAGAGGCCCCCTCCCCTTCTAGGCCCCATCATGGATATGCTCAGGGTAATATCCTAAAACAACTGGATCAGGAGTTAGCCCAGGAATGAATGAAAGAAACAAAAAGAAAGAGGACAAGGGGAGGTTGAATACCTTGATCAGCAGAAAACCCATCGTCGCAAATCACGTCCGAGAAGATGCAAGAGCGAGTGGAACAATGGAAGGAAAAATCCCTAATTGGGAAATTCATTGGTATTTGGCCAAAATAAAGGGATCTTATTCAATGAATCAAGGGAACATGGAACCCGAAAGGTCACTATGACCTTCATTTGGGAGCAAAGGTTTTTTTCACTACCATTTTTTTCAAGCAAGAAGATTAGGATCGGATCTTAATGGGGGGTCCATATTTCTTTTACTCAACTGGGTTATTCCTCATACCATGGAAGGAGAGTTTTAACCCTGAAATAGAGGATCTGAGTATATCCCCTTTCTAGATCCAACTTTATTTGCTTCCCTGTGAGTACTCAGAGCCAAAAATTTTAGAGGCTATTGGGAATACCCTAGGGAAATGTGTGAAGGTATCGAAATAGATAAAGGTCCAAATATATAATGAAAATGCTCAGATATGTGTCTATATGAATCTTTCACATGAAATGTCGGATGAAATTAATCTAACTTGGGGAGACGAGGACTGGATTTATCCCCTTGACTATGAGCAACTTCCATTTCGGTGTAGGCAATGCCGTGACTATGGACACCTGAGTTGGGATTTCCCATCCCCCAAGATCGAGGCTGCACCAACACATGAGAAGAAGGAGAAGGGAAAGGAGAGATACAATGAAGGGTTTACCCAAGTCGAGCACCAGAAGAGACAAGGTATACAATCCACCAACCAAGCCCAGCCAAATAAGTCTGAGGAGAAAAAGAAGTTGTCGAGGAACATATTTGAGACCCTAAGAAATTTAGAATCTAGGGAGGAAGACATCACCAAGGATAATGAGAGGTTGCAGTTAGGGGAGAACACTAAACCCCTCTCTAAGTCGGACATGATACAGATGGAAGAGCCAATAGAGAATATGGAGGAATATCTGCAAGAGGAAGCATAGGATATGGACCTAGGAGAACTAGATGTAGATGAAATAGAGAAGGAATGTAGTAAGAAAGGACAAGGGTTAGCATCCAGGAGGTAGATAGGAACTTCCACAACAGGAAATTCTGAAAACCAAGGATTCTCCTCAATTGGGGATTAGTTCTAGGATTCTCTAAAGGGGAGTAAATGAAAACAACCTGAGGAAGGGGAGAAATGGGGTAGAAAGACAAACAGACAGAGAATAGAAGAGATTGGAACAAGGCCGATAGAGTTGGGACAATACCCGACATTAAAAGCAACCTTTATAGAAGTAAACATAAATTTCTAATGAAAATTATCACCTGGAATATCCGAGGGGTCAATAACACTAGAAAAGTAAAGACCCTTCGAAATAAGGTGAGAAAGGAGAGGCCTGATGTGTTATTTATGTAGGAAACAAAATGTAGTTCAAACAATATGCAACATAAGAAATTACCAGCCTCGAAATGTATCCTAGATAAGAAATGGATTAAAAAAATTATTAATATTTAATTAGCATCACTAATAATGTAAATAGTCAAAGTCTTGTTTCACCGATTTTTTTTCTCAGCTGCACATGAACCAATGCAAATTTTGTCAGGTGGTTCGATGTTGGGTTAACTGAAAATTTTCAAATCTTTGAAAGCGACTAATAATGGAAAACTCCCTCCAAATTCCAATTTTCCGTATTTTCTGATTTCACGGAGAGGCTGCTTGCTGATTACCTCTGGTTGAGAGGGAAGTTCATCATATACATGTTTACTAAATCTTTCCTAGATGAATGAATGCAGTGAACTTGACATCAACCAGGTGTATGATCAAATCAAATGAACAGGTAAGAATAATATTCACTTTTTTGCACCCTAGGTTATATACTTTCATAAACGTATTTTGTTTCAAACCTGATTCTAACAGAGGAATTTTCTTTTCCTATGTAGATAATAGAGAGTGAATCCTTGTATCAACTAATAGTGTACAAAATTACATCAAGCACAGCTAACACTTTTCATGTGAAAAGGTGAATTGAAATTCTAGGCCTCTTTTTTTTTTAAGTAAGATTAACGATCCTTCTATTTCATATAAAAAAAAAAGAGTTACATATTCGGGCTTACTACAGAAACAAGGATTCAAGCCATGGATATGGTACCACCTAAGAAAGGTATGCAAAATGGTCTATACCGAGCATCTAAACATAATGACTGCTTCCCAATCATTGAAGGTTGACAACATGATACACCTTAAGAAGTTACATAATAGCAAGAGCGGCCCAGGAGGAGCATATAGACAGAGCAGAACATAACAATTAGAACCTCTTGGAGGATTCATCCTAAAAATCCAGGGCTTTGCTAGTGCTGGCATCATTGTCTTCCTTGTTTTCCCTGCTGAAGGGGAGCTCAGAGAGTTGCATGAGGATTTTCATGTGAATTATCCCTTTTTCAGCATCCTCCTTAAGAGGATGACCGTGAGGTTCACGCAATCCCTGAAGCTTTCCCTTTCACCCATGGACTTGGTTAGGATAAACTCCAACCTCCAGTAATTGGACACGGTAATGTCATGCCCTAGTCTCAACCTGAATTCGCCATGGATTTCATCCCCCATGGCAGCAATTGATTTGCGGATGTGAGCTAGAGCCTCTTTTTGGAAAAGGGACTCCCATTCCACCTCATGGATTCCAGCTCCTCTCAAACTCATCATCCAATCCTGTTGGTGCTGAAATATGCTTGTAGGGTCTTCAAAGACATGTTGTTGATGAAGCGTCTTGATGCTGAGGTGCACAGTAGCTGAAGCATGCTGAGGCGCTGTTATGCTGCACTCTACAATGAAGATCCTCACCTTCGAGTTTGGAACCCCAATAACATATAGCACAAGCCGAAAACCATAGTAACCGAAAGCAGTGCTTCGCTGGTCAGAAACTTCAAGGAGCATCTTAGCCTGTAGCTTAGCCTTTGTGACGGGCTTAATCTTCATCGTGGTCCTTTTATAACACTTGCTTGGGAGGAAGTGAGGAGTTTGGCGATCGCAATGCTTGGTGCCATAAATCTTCAACGATCCCCAGGTTGGATGCTCGATATTTTGTGTAGAATTTTTGTACGATCTGTTTGGAGTGAGATAAAACCGTCATTGGGTATGGTGCACTTGATGTTGGCATGGATCAAAGGCGGAAGAGAATGTTGCACCTTATGCCTTTCCAGACGCTCTTGAAAAATCCAAATATTCATTATAGCTTCAACGATATGTTGAATAGAATGATGGTGGTGCTTCGCATCATGTGATCTTGTCTCCATTGCGTAGTGTCCTTGTGCCATGAGTTAATCCTGGGGGAGGATTAGGTGGCATATTCCACCTCGACACTTTCCCTCTCCTCCCGAGGCGTCCTATCCCAACTTTGACACATGTCAACCATTCCATGCTCACCCACATCCAGGGAAAATTCTATGCCTCTTATAAGACCTGTTAAATTGATTTTCTAATTTTTGTTGTGCAATTTTTTATAACAACCAGGCTATAAAGTTATATATTAGATACTGTATATGTATATGCAGAGTAATCAATTTTTTCCTTAATTTTTTTATGCAGAAATCTATTTGGACCATCTGGATAAAAATATGAAACCTTGGTTGGAAGGAGAAAAGAAATCGAAGGTTCTTAGCAAAGGTTGGTAATTATTTTTTATTTACATTTTGTTTTACAAAAACGGATAGCATTTTTACATTATCAAATCATGAACAACACATGAATCTTTATAAAAAGGGCCAGCTTTGACTCTTTGATTTATTAAAAATAAATCTCAAATTACATAACTTAGTTCTCACGGGTTCCAACCCTTTTTTCATTGCATTCACTAGTTCTTATACAATTGCTCCATGAGCTGAAACAAAACAAACTGCTAAAAATAGGCAATAAACTAATGCCAAATCACTATTCTTTACCATATTTTCTCCATGATCTTTGTTGGGCCTCGAAATTGTCTTCTATAATGATGTTATTTACATTAATTTCTCGGCCTATTTACCGAAATCTAATACATTTATCTTTAATTTGTCTACCTTTTACTATGTTTTCATCAATTATAACTTATAAATGTAAAAGAAGCTCAATTTATCATTTTTGATGTATTATTGCATTTAGTGCGCATTTTGATACTCCATCTGACACTTCTTCTAGTATTCCTACATTAGGCTTAATGATAAATCCATTCACTTATTAAAATTCCTTGTGTTTCTTATTATCAAGATATATATATATATATATATATATATATATATATATATATATATATATATTCTCCCCAATTACATTTTAATGTCCTTTGAAGAAACTCTTTTAAACATTATGAACCTACTTTATAATACTCTAAGAAAAAGACATATTAATATTTTAGATAAATAATGTTAACAGGCCTTTTTCTAAATAAAGTAACTTTAATTTTTATAATAGGAGTTTCTTTAGTTTAATATTAAAAGGTTTCACACAACAACTTTATATGTCGTAGCATATCACCATTTTTTCAATCTTAAGTTTGTAACCATAGCGTATATACGAGATTATTGGGGCTCCTCTTAAGAGATTATCATAAACTAATTCTTTAAATCCAATTCCTTCATTTAACACTTGTTTTTTTAGTATTGTGTCAGCATGAATACGAGGAAGAAAGGTAATGTGTGGTAAAGAATATTAATAGCCATTTGTCCATTTAAAAGTTACCATTAATTTACCATGACCCATTTTGAAAGGAGGAAATCAAATTTTAAATCATATGATTTCCATGTCATCAAAACAAATCATAATGAGTCATGAAGTGATCTGTTTAAAAGGTTGTTGAGCTCATATATATTATTTTCTCATTTATCATTTATTTACATAAACACTTTTCCTTAAAGACTTTATGTTTAATCTGTATTACCATTTCATGTTTTTTTGCAACTAACAGATCTTATGTTTTTGTGGAGGTCGTAAATAATATAAACACACGCTGTGAAAGAATGGAGCAGCATAATGGAAACGCGCAGTCACAAAAATGAAAACTCAACCAATAAAACCTAGTAAATAAAATTTATCCATGAATTAAGCTTAGCATCCAGCTCATGATGCAACTCATTATCCAGATCACGACACAACTCACCACTCAGCCCATTAATTAGACTGTGCGTTGTTGATAAAATATTCTAGGCACTGAAAAGTCGAAATAATTCGTAAACCCTTTTGTTGTCCACGCGTTTAAACAATGGAACGATCTCCATTCTAGAAGGTCTGCTGTGTATGTAGGCTGCAATCTCCTTGCTCGCCACCACAACAACCATTCACGCGTTTGGAGGATTGACACCACGTCACCATCCCATGCGTTTAAATGATGCACAGCCTGCATTCTAGAAACTCGCCATTGTGTACAATGTATGCGCTCAACACCGCTTCATCAGCACGCTAAAGAAGGAGTCTCGTGCCATCTCAATCATGCTAAGGGAGATATGTCCACGCGAAAAGAGGAGCATCATGCCACGATCATATTGGAAAATACCACGTTCACGCCAAAGGAAGAACCAAACTATGTGTTGGTTGATTATCAATTAAACAGTCATTATGGTTAGCTAAATTTAAAGAGTAGTCAACCACTAAAGGGTCGATGTGCTCATCTCTTATAAACAATAGATATATCGGCCTCCAAGCTAGTAGCCGGCATGTAAAAAACTCTATAAAATTCTGCTCAGATTTAATAAAACTCTATGTTCAGCGATGTATGCATGTTTCAGTATTCTGTGAAGTAATTCATTGACGTAGACTAGCCTCTAATTGCTAAGAAGGGCCCCTCAACAACCGGAGGTTCCATTTGTACATATTCAGCATTTATCTTTCGTTTTTGCAATATAGGTAATTTTGTTTATGTACATATATTTAATTTTCCTATAGATGATTTTTGTTGTTGATAAACTGTAATTTTCCTGATTTTTTATGCAATTTTCCATACGGCCGGCCATTCGTCCCTCTATTTAGAGTCTTTTCATCCTTCTATTCGTCCCTCTATGCAGACTGTTTTTCATTCTTCTATTCATCCCTCTGTGTAGATTGTTTTTCAGCCTTCTGTTCGCACCTTCATCCAGTTTGTCTTCCAGCCTTTAATTCGAATTTAGATAGAATTTTACAGAATTTTCATTCATTTCCAGAATTTCTAATATTACGTTTTGTGTAGAAATAATTAGGTAGGGTATAGGTTAATTTTCCATCATTTTACTGTGTTTTGTAGTTAGTGGGGATTCGAATCTATGTTCAGCATTTCATATTTAGTTTTATATTAATGCATAAGATTAATTATTTCAGTTTTAGTTATAATGAAATTCATACTATAAATGAGTATACATGTTTTCTTCTTTTATATGTTAATTTTGTATCGTATTAATAAAATAATTTGAATTGCTTTATAATTATTTTTTAATGTGGGTTAAAGTGTTTCTTTATAATTAAATTTATTTTATGCAAGTAAGAATTTATATAACTGTATTATATTTTTGTATTTAATATGTGTATTGTATTTATTTTGTATTTTGTATTTCTTTCATTTATATTTTGTTATTAAATTGCTTAATGTGGTGTTGAGTGAGATAGGGTTATTTCATGATAAATTTGTTTTAGGTTATTTTAATTAATTTAGTTTATTTTCACTATTTCGTTTAGTTTCATTTTAGTTTAGTTTATGAAATTC
>LPNX011161915.1:30084-74961 GCA_001517045.1 Pseudotsuga menziesii
TTTAATGTGAATTCTATTTATTTGCATTAGTCTAATTTATTTTATTTTGAGCTTAGTTTAGTCTCCTTTATTTTTACCTTTACCTTTAATTTAGTTTTATGCTTGTATGAATTTAATAAACTTTGCATGATAGATTCTAAGCATTAGGGAATAGGGATTGGTTTAGATTGTTCATATTACATGCATTAGTTTTATTTTGAAAGTTCTCATAGCTTAGTTTACTTTCTAAATCCATATATTAGTTGTTGGTTAAATTGGATTTGTTAAACTAGTTTGCTTACATTAATTTATGATTCCTTGCAAAGTATTTGTTTACACCTGGTCCTTAGATTAGTGTTTCAATCTGCTTTATACGATTGCATAAAGTTTGATAACTAGAGTAGGATAGTTGGTTAGTTTGCTCTTTTGAGAATATAGAGTAGTTTCACTCATAGAATAGATAAATTGATTGTTCTTTGAGGAAACTTCAACTCAAAATGGGCATTTTAACTTTGATTCAAATTCCATGTCATCATGTGTTAGCCAATGAAATTGCTTTAAATTTTAAATACCGTATATGTCTTAAACACTTTTTTAATATAAATTTGGGGATAGGTATCATAAAAAAAAACTACTTTTTTTGTTTGTGTTTTCGACATATATCCCCGTGTTTTTACTCAAATTTCGATCGGGAGACCTCGTTAGATGCATAATTATATTCCACATCTAATGAGTATCCACTCGGCATACGTTTGACGGACCCCGCTACCCCAAAAACAAGAAATACCTGAAAAAAGTGATGATGATGTCATCATCACTTTTTTCAGGTATTTCTTGTTTNCCTTTAATTAGTATAGCATAATTTCCTGTTTTATAGTAATTAATTTCGTATTTGCTTTCGTAATTAATTTCAATATTTACTTTCATAGTTAATCGTATGGTTAATTCTCATCCCTGCATAAGCATATAGTTCATGCATTCATGAAATATTTTAGTTGATTTATTGCCTATTTTGAATAGTTAAATTTACTTTCATTACATTAGATTGCTTTCGGACCAAGTGACTGCTTTCCTAGATTAGTTATTGCAATTTCATTTCATAGAATAGATTAGCATAGCATTAGACTTATTAATCTGTTTCCTTCCTTTATATAATATATTAGCATAACATTAGATTAGATTTGAATTTATAGTTACTTTTCAAGTCCTTAGTTAATTCCATGTTTTCATAGATAGATTAAGTTCTTGCATTTAACTCATGATAGTCATGCATGTAGATTAAAATTATATAGTTGCATGTTAGCGCATCTGCATAATTAGTTAGCTTAGGTTAGTTCAAGCCTTCAATTATGAACATATTGTGTTTGCATCTCACAAGCTCCCTTCCCGGGTTGACAATTAAGTGTTGAATTAAATAGTGCATATTTTTCCCAACATTTTGGCGACGTTGCTTGGGAGGTTCTAAAGGGATTGGAGTCTAGGTAGATACGCGTAGGTATGTTGCCTTTACAATACACAGCAAGGGGGAGGGGAAACGATAAGATGCAAAGACGACTTCACTATGGAACTTCCATAGTGTGACAACTTGACGCATCCACTTTAGTGGGTTGCCCCAAAGCCTTGTTGTTCCTTTTTCGCACAAGTGTGTTTATGTTTCGCAATTTAATTTCATGTAGGTGTTTTACTGTGTTGTTTTTTATTAGTAGATAGTTTCTCAAAAAAACACATAAATCTTTTTGGGTACTGTAAGAACCCCGGGGAATAATCCTTGTGTAAAGAAGGACCTACCAACCAACAACATGGACTCAAAGGTGTTCATTAGTATGAGAGAACTCTCTCAAATCCTAGTAGCAGCTGGGAATGATTCTCACCAGGTAAAAACCATCTTGATAGTAGTTGAGGGCTTATCAACCTCTCTTGAAATAACAGATGAACCCAAATCCCAAGGACAACAAAAAAAATTTCTTTGCGAGACTTCCAAAGAAGATGATACATTGGGGATTACATTCGAAGGAGAGCAACCAGAAATTAAAGAGTTATTTACATGTAAGCTAGCAGATCCATCATATGCTCAAAAACCTGCTCAACTAGAAGAAGAGGATCTGTATGACATAGCGAAGGAAGGTGAGTACCAAGACTACATCAAAATATGGTTTCAGGAGGTAACTCAACCGCAATATCATTCCTTCTTTCTACACCTATTGATGCACATAAAAGTAAGTTGGTTGAACTTCCACATTCAGGTAATCACCGCAACAATCTTTTCATATGTGGATAAAGGTACAATTCTCATTTTGCTTCGCACTTGATTTCATTGGAAAAGCTCATATACTTGAATAAATACGTGTTCTTTCTTCTTAGGTTAAGGCAATATGTATATAAATAAAATGTTGCATTCTTAGTTTAGGGGTTAATGCAACTTTGTTTTTTGTTTCAAATAAAAGAACTAAGAAGAAGGTCATGTTAATAACTAAACCAAAACAATCTTACATCATTATTTATTTTCATACATGCATATTTATTATTATACCAATTACTTAAGACCAACTTTAAACATAATAGGGATTTGTCATAAATCAAGGTCTATCTAAAACCTAGAGGTCACTCGTACATCCTAGCTTCATTATCAGGGCATGTTATTTAAGCATCTTTATTACAGGGTAGCATATAGGTAAATGAAATTCCTAGTTTGTGGGGAACACTACTATAATTCTATATGAAAGTGGTGATATTTGGGACTAAAGACACCTTTCATTCATTATCTTATGGCTTCATCCACTTTACACTAAATCCATCAATCATGTGTATCTTTGATTCAGTAGATTCCTCTTGCAGCCTTTATTTTTCCATGATAATAAAAAAGAGAAGACTAGCTATCCTCCAATCCATATACCATCCCACCTTGTAGCATGGTTTTCATAGTTTCTTCCCCACCACTCCTTCATAGGCAAAAATCATTTTCCGAATATCTATAGGGACTGGAAACATTGGGACAAGAGCCTCTGATAGAAAACAGGTTTAACAGGTTAACCCACCGGGGTACTGAACAGGCTCGCTGGCAGCGGGTACAAGCCTGTGGTATGACTAGGTAAACCCGATGGGTATTGAACAGGCCCAACTGAAAGAGGGGACTTTACCTGGGGAGGACAGCTTATTAAAAAGAGAGAGAGAAAAAAAATCTAAAAAAGAGAGAAAATATATGAAAATGACTCTATCATAATAAAGGTTGAGGTGGGTCTACCAAAGGAAGGTATGCATGGTTGATCTAAAATGAACTCCATCAATCTTCCATTTGAGAATGTTTGTAAGTTGCACTTAAGACCCTTTTGTCTAAATTCATACCATACCTAGGATATCACTATCCTAGAAGTGGGACCCATAAACTTAGGAGTCTAATGAACTTGAAATGCAAACTTTGTCCATAATTACTTGAATAATGATAAGCCTTTGAGAAGTTGCAGGTATGTCTGGTTTCCTAAAGGATTTCCTGACTATCTATACCCTCATGTTTTTCATTTTAACCCAATCTTAATTCAGTCATGACACGGGGACGTGCCATACCTTCAGTCTGGGGGAGGGAATATCGATTTATATGGTCTTCATAAGCATTAATTATTACTAGTAAGTAGAATTGTATGTATTAAGAAATCTTAAATAATATGAAGTTGTTTTGGTCATTTCATACCATAACGTTTTTTTTCTAAGTTCTAGTTTTAATGTAGTAATAAAGATGGCTTCATTTTACTGAATGGTTTCCTATGAACTATTTATGAACAAATAGAGTTTTTGAATAAATGAAAGACCACTTCCGATTCATTCATGGCACGAGGACGTGCCATACATTTGGTGTGGGGGTATGTTCGGCCTCGAAATTGTCTTTTATAATGATGTTATTTACATTAATTTCTTGGCATATTTACCGAAATTTAATACATTTATCTTTAATTTGTCTACATTTTACTATGTTTTCATCAATTATAACTTATAAATGTAAAATAAGCTCAATTCATCATTTTTTATGTATTATTGCATTTAGTGCGCATTTTGGTACTCCATCCGACACTTCTTCTAGTATTCCTACTTTAGGCTTTATGATAAATCCATTCACTCATTAAAATTCCTTGTGTTTCTTAATATATATATATATATATTCCCCCAACTACATTTTAATGTCCTTTGAAGAAACTCTTTTAAATATTATGAACCTACTTTATAACACTCTAAGAAAAAGACATATTAATATTTTATATAAATAATGTTAAAAGGCCTTTTTCTAAATAAAGTAACTTTAATTTTTATAATAGGAGTTTCTTTAGTTTGATATTAAAAGGTTTTACACACCAACTTTATATGTCCTAACATATCACCATTTTTTCAATCTTAAGTTTGTAACCATAAAGTATATACGAGATTATTGGGGGATCCTCTTTAGAGATTATCATAAACTAATTCTTTAAATCCAATTCCTTCATTTAACACTTATTTTTTTAGTATTGTGTCAGCATGAATACGAGGAAGAAAGGTAATGTGTTGTAAAGAATATTAATAACCATCTCTCCATTTAAAAGTTACCATTAATTTACCATGACCCATTTTAAAAGGAGGATATCAAATTTTAAATCATATGATTTCCATGTCATCGAAACAAATAATAATGAGTCATGAAGAGATCTGTTTAAAATGTTGTTGAGCTCATATATATTATTTTCTCATATATCATTTATTTACATAAACACTTTTCCTTAAACACTTTATGTTTAATATGTACTACCATTTCATGTTTTTTTGCAACTAACGGATCTTATGTTTTTGTGGAGGCCGTGAATAATATAAATGCACGCCATGAAGGAATGGAGCAACATAATGGAAACGTGTAGTCACAAAAATGAAAACTCAGCCAATAAAACCCAGCGAATAAAATTCATCCATGAATGAAACTTAGCATCCAACTCATGACGCAGCTCATTGTCCAGATCACAGTGCAACTCACCACTCAACCCATTAATTAGACTACGCGCTTTTGATAAAATATTCCAGGCATTGAAACGTCGAAATAATTCGTAAATTGTTTTGCTATCCACTCATTTGAACAATGGAATGATCTCCATTATAAAAGGTCTGATGTGTATGCATCTTACAATCTCCTTGCTCACCACCACAATAACCATTCACCAGCCCATGCATTTAAATGATGCACAGGCTACGTTCTAGAAAATCGCCATCGTGTACACTACCTGCGCTCAACACCGCTTCACTAGCACGCTAAAGAAGGAGTCTCGTGCCATCTCAAGCACATTGAGGGAGATCTGTCCACGCGAAAAGAGGAGCATCATGCCAAAATCATGCAGGAAAAGATCACGCTCGCGCCGAAGGAAGAACTAGACTATGCGTTGGCTGATTATCAATTAAACAATCATTATGGTTGGCTAAATTTAGAAAGCAGTCGACCACTAAAGGGTCGAATTGCTCATCTCTTATAAACAATATATATATCGGCCTCCAAGCTAGTAGTCGGCATGTAAAAAACTCTGTAAAATTATGCTTAGATTTAATAAAACTCTATGTTCAGCTGTGTATGCATGTTCAAGACTTCTGTGAAAAAATTCATTGACGTAGACTAGCCTCTGATTGCTGAGAAGGGTCCCTCAACAACCGGAGGTTCCATTTGTACATATTCAGCATTTATCTTTCATTTTTGCAAGATAAGTAATTTTGTTTTTATGTACATATATTTAATTTTCTTGTAGATGATTTTTGTTGTTGATAAACTGTAATTTTCCTCAGTTTTTTATGCAATTTTCCATACGGTCGGACATTTGTCCCTCTATTTAGATTCTATTTTCAGCCTTCTGTTCTTCCCTCTGTGCAGACTGTTTTTCAGCCTTCTGTTCGTCCCTCTGTGCAGACTGTTTTTCAGCCTTTTGTTCGCACCTTCATCTAATTTGCCTTCCGGCCTTTAATTCGAATTTAGATAAAATTTTACAGAATTTTCATTCATTTCCAGAATTTCTAATATTACGTTTTGTGTAGAAATAATTAGCTAGGGTATAGGTTAATTTTCCATCATTTTACTGTGTTTTGTAGTTAGTGGGGATTCGAATCCATCTTCAACATTTCATATTTAATTTTATATTAATGCATAAGATTAATTATTTCAATTTTAGTTATAATGAAATCTAGAATATAAATGAGTATATATAGTATTAAAAAATTAGTTTGAATTGCTTTATAATTATTTTTTAATGTGGGTTAAAGTGTTTCTTTATAATTAAATTTATTTTATGCAAGTGAGAATTTATATAAATGTATTATATTTTTGTATTTAATATGTGTATTGTATTTATTTTGTATTTTGAATTTCTTCCATTTATAATGTGGTGTTGAGTGACATAGGGTTATTTCATGATAAATTTGTTTTAGGTTATTTTAATTAATTTAGTTTATTTTCACTATTTTGTTTCGTTTAGTTTCATTTTAGTTTAGTTTATGAAATTCTTTTAGTTTAGTTTAGTTTTATTTGTAGTGTGAATTCTATTTATTTGCATTAGTCTAATTTATTTTATTTTGAGCTTAGTTTAGTCTCCTTTATTTTTACCTTTAACTTTAATTTAGTTTTATGCTTGTATGAATTTAATAAACTTTGCATGATAGATTCTAAGTATTAGGGAATAGGGATTGATTTAGATTGTTCATATTAGATGCATTAGTTTCATTTTGAAAGTTCTCATAGCTTAGTTTACTTTCTAAATCCATAGATTAGTTGTTGATTAAATTGGAGTTGTTAAACTAGTTTGCTTACATTAGTTTATGATTCCTTGCAAAGTATTTGTTTACACTTGGTCCTTAGATTAGTGTTTCAATCTGTTTTATACGATTGCATAAATTTTGATAACTAGAGTAGGATAGTTGGTTAGTTTTCTCTTTTGAGAATATAGAGTAGTTTCGCTCATAGAATATACAGATTGATTGTTCTTTTCCCTTATATAATAATTTCCTGTTTTATATGGTTCTTGCATTCATGAAATAGTTTAGTTGATTTGTTACCTGTTCTGAATAGTTAAATTTACTTTGATTACATTAGATTGCTTTCAGACCAAGTGACCGCTTTTCTAGATTAGTTATTCCAATTTCATTTCATAGAATATATTAGCATAGCATTAGACTTATTAATCTGTTTCCTACCTTTATAGAATAGATTAGCATAACATTAGATTAGATTTGAATTTATAGTTACTTTTCAAGTCCTTAGTTAATTCTCTGTTTTCATAAATAGATTAAGTTCTTGCATTTAACTCATGATAGTCATGCATGTAGATTAAAATCATATAGTTGCATGTTAGAGCATTTGCATATTTAGTTAGCTTAGGTTAGATTAAGCCTTCAATTCTGCACATATTGTGTTTGCATCTCACAAGATCCCTTCCCGGGTTGACAATTAAGTGTTGAATTCAATAGTGCATATTTTTCCCAACAATCTTCAATGTCTTCAGGTGTGTAACATGTACTTGGTCCTCGTGAACATTTCTACGGTCTTCCATTGGTCTGTAGATGGAAGCTCCAACGTGGACATCTCCTTTGCCAACACACAAAATTCTATATGGTCCCTGTAGGAATAATTTTGTGAATGAACACATGCTTCTTTGAAAGAAAAAAATATCTCGAACTTATCAGTCGGCTTGTCAACAATTGTCTTCCCAGACAATGATTGGTTCATATCAGCAAAATTAGCGTGATCCAACCTGCACTAAATGAACTTATCCTGATATTCCTTCTGAGTCATCATTGTTCATTTTTCTTCCAAAAATAATGGGAGTCCTTTCTTAAATAAGGGATCAAACATACCCCTGAAGAGCTTCATTTGATGTGCTAGAATATCAATTTTGGCTTGGACTGTGTCTAAATGATGATACTTGTTTACTACCCTTCTGGCCCAGGTTATAATTGATATTCTATCCTTGATATTTGCATACTTCAAATCATCCTCTTTCAATCCATTTAAAAAGTTGATGGCATTGTTGGTATAATCAATTGATTTCTTATTTAGTTTCTCTTTGGATGCTGTCATAATTTGCCTAGATGATTGAATAAAAAATTCTTTATCAACACATAGTCTAGGTAGGGTCTGAAATTGCTTGCTTCCTCTATGATGGCATCCCAAATGATATGTTTTCCACCCTATACTTGTAATTGACTTCTTACCTTCTTTATGAGTTTATCATTTTTATTTTGTAGTTCCTGGAATTTGGCTTCCCAAGCTTGGGTTTTAGCTTCCCAAGTTTTTCTCTCTTATTTCCTTTGCAATGCCAAGTTTTCCAAGTTTTTATTTTGATTTTTCAATTCAGTCATCTATAATTTTTTAAGGATAACTTGTGACATAGCCTGGACAATATTTTGTTCATTGGATTCACTTGTAGAAGGGATAATTATGCATTCTAGTTCTTTTTCCTTCTCTTGTAACTGCTTTTATTTCTACTGCAGTTTCTTTTTTATTTCATCATATTTTATTTTGAGAGTCTTCTCAGTCTCAACTACCAAAGTCATGTCTATTTTCCACTATTTTTCCTTTTCAGCAAAATTTAGTAACTTAGCTTTACAATCAGTCAACTCATTACTTAAGCCCTCTTTTTCCTTTTCAAGTTTAGCTAATTCATATGCATGTATCAGCTATGTAGCAAGTATCTTCAATTTATTTTTCAATAGTTGGATATCATTATCCTTTTCATTTAACAATTTGTGTATCCATGCTCCTTTATCTACTTGTCTCTTAGCAGCCCGCATATCTATTTGCAACTTCTTTATTTCTGCCTAGTGGGCTTTATTCTCCACCTTCTCCTAACTCAATTGATTTTCAATTTTCCTTTTACTGGTCTGTAACTTTGACAATTTCAAGTTAGCTTTCAATAGATTAGTGAAAAGGATATCCCCTATTTGCTTGTGTAGATTTATCATGTCAGGGATAGCTATGTTTGACAAACTCAATTTCATTTCAACAACCCTGTTCTTGGTTGCCAAGGCAAAATTCAAAGTATTATAGGAGTAATCTCTAACATAAATAAGGGATACATCTTTATTAGAGATTTTCCTTACTTCTGAATACAACTTCAATGTTTCCTCTGAAGTTGTATATTTAGTCTCTTTGTATTTCTCCAGCAACTCTTTTTTATCTTTAAATTGAGATGTGGAATCAGTAGGTGTATCAACAAATGTATATTTCGTTACCTAAAAAACGGGCCCTGTTAGCATCATATTTTTCTTACCTTTGTCTTCTTTTGTAATATGGACAAGTTGTCCTTCTGCTTCAATTCTTGGCTTCTTTGGCTTCTTTGGAGTCTATCCTCAAACAGATCTTCAATTTTCTGGTATTCTCAACTCTAAGCATCTACATTCTCAACCTAGGCCATTTTAAATATCTCCAATGGGAACAAAATGCCTACCTGGTGTATTGAAAAGTGGCCAAAGGACGCTGTGTGAGTTGGTTGCTTCTGTACAGTTCTTTGCTTTCATTTTCCAATGTAGGAGAATAAAGAAATGCCCTAATTTCATGTGCATGGTACTTTTTTATTTCTTTATATCCATATCAGTCATGCACCTTCTATAGAAGAAACAAATCCCAGCCCTTTTTCTTGCATGATTTATGTTGTACCGTCGATCCTCTTGCCAACTTAATCCTCTATTTCCCTCCATTGTAATGCTACCCCCTTATCATTCCTACAGATCACAATTTCCAATTGAGTTTCATCCATTGATCGGGATATGGATCTTTTTAATCCATTGATCTTCATTTATTTTAACCTATTTCGCAGATTTCCTTCTATGCTCATAGTGAGCATGTTTCCACTGCGAAATGATTTTGGACCATGGATCCTTCCCAGATCTAATCTACACCGTTCATTTTCTATACCTTTTATCTCTATTTCATAGGTTTGCCAATTTCCTTCTTCCTTGCACCTTTACCATGCGAAATCGCTGCCAACCGTAGACCTTAATCTACCATGCATATCATTTGTTAAATGGTGCAACTCCTACCCAATTTCGCAATCCTCCAACACGATTTATCCCTTTCTTGTTCTCATTGCGAAATCGTCTTGGACTGTGGATCAAGAATCCGTCGAGATCTCCACCATTCAAATGTGAAGGGCATACTAGATTTCGCAACCCTGAAAATTTTACTTACTTGTGCATGTTTCAGCTGCGAAATGAATTTATGTCGTTAATCTGTCTCCGCCTAAGATCACAGCCGTTAAAATATGTGAGTCCTACATGATTTCGTAGATTGAAAAATCTACATATCTCGTGCTAGTTGTCACTATGAAATGAATCTCCACCGCAGATATTCATCAATGAATAATCTTGACCGCTAGAATATGTGGAGCCTATTGGATTTCGCAAAGGTGAAATTTTCATTTCTTTGCGCATGTTTCCATTGCAAAATTCCTTTCAACTATAGATCTTCAAACTCATTTGATCTGAGCCATTGATATATGCAGCGCTTACAGGATTTCGCAATGGTGGAAATTCAATATGTTCGTGCATGTTGGGATTGTGAAATCCACTCCCTTCATTGATCTCAAACACCATCATATCTCAACCGTTGAAAAGTGGGGAGTATACAAGATTTCACAAATCTAGAAATTTTATTTCTTCTTGCATGTTCGCCCAGTGAAATCTTTGTGCACCGTTGATCTGCTTTCACCTCTCCATCTATTAGTCAATTTTTCCTACAAGTAAACATCCTTCTGCCAATCATTAAAATTCCTTTAGGCCGAGCTTTGAGAAATCCTCTGCAACCTTTGATCTTCTCCTATATTCATTAAGGCCCTCCATTCCTGTTACCATGTAACCTTAAGTAGATCCTCTTATTCAGGAACATTTGCAAGTTTAATTCTTAGAATTTCAACTATTTTGCATTTCAAACCAATGGAAAAACCCATTAGAACATCTATAGACCCCATCATCCTCTTTCAAGTTCATATGATGTGAAAATTTTCAGAACTTATTCTTCCTTCCACTGCCCTAACCCCCTTCCAACCAATTAGCCCAAAATAGTGCTAAAACTATTCCACTATCCATAAAAATTATTTCAAGTGAGCATCTTACCTTTGCAGAAATATTTACAACCGTCGATCTCCATTGTTGTAGATCTACACCCTTCATTGTTTCCAAAATATAACAATGGAGTGGATTATTCACAAGCAATTTATTTCCAAGGTCGGATCTTAGGATTTCATTTCAAATGTTTTTCATTTAAGAACAAGGAATAGACCCTTTAAAAACTTCGAAACCTACTCTACACTCCTCTAGCTCATATGATATAAAACACTTCAACCTTACCCATCATTTTCACTACCAACCCCCTTCCAACTTCTTAGCCCAAAAAGGGTGCTAACACCTATTAAATTGATTTTCTAATTTTTTTGTGCAATTTTTGTTTATAAGAAGGCTATAAAGTTATATATTAGATACTGTATATGTATATGCAGAGTAATAATTTTTTCCCTTAGTTTTTACATGCAAAAATCTGTTTGGACCATCTGAACGCAAATCTGAAACCTTTGTTGGAAGAAGAAAATAAATCGAAGGTTCTTACCAAAGGTTAGTATTTATGTTATGTTTACATAAATACGTGGTTTTTTCACTATTGCTTTCCATTTAAGAGATCTCATGTGTAATATTTGTAGGCCTTTTAGGTTCTCTTACATGTTTGCATATTTATAATTTTTATAAATTTTAACATGTTCAACACAGACCCTAATCTGTTGCCATGTAAGAGAAGAAGTCATTGCCTCCATAGGTTGTGGAAGAAGCTTTTAGAACACTTGTTTAAGAGGATGTTGAACGAGAAAAGAGACAACAAATGAAGCAACAATTGTCTACACAATGACGAAAGGCACAACAATTTTATAGAATTGCAAAAAGTGATTGTTGGAGTGAGGATGATGATGATCAAATCCAACCTAATCATAGGGAAATACCTTATCAACTCTGAGGTCGTTCAACTTTGCAGTCTGTTAAGGAAAATGCACCAAATTTTGATACAATTTCTCTTCTTAAAGGAGATAATGTTTCAGAAGAATTCATTATTTGCAAATTTATAGATGAGTCACATTCAAGAAACCCTGAGAGTTGACATGCTTGGATCCCTGTGGAGATGATCAAATTATTTACACTGTTGGTACCAATGATGCATGGACGCATTCAATGGACGATGTTATGCATGTTCAAATGGTGTATGCAAATGAATGTGATAAGCTTATGCTACCCCATCCTTCACTTTGTGAGATAAAATCACAATTATCTTCAAGTGGGTCAGATGAAAATCATAAAAAACATTCTAATGTAATCATCAAGCAAGGATTTTATATGGGATCTTCTTCATATGTGACTCCCTTATTGACTAAAAATGGTCGTTTTATGAATATCGGTGGAAATAAATTCATTTAAATGGATGGGTTATTGGTGCGCAATACAAATCCATTTGATTTTACCATAAAGGCGGGCATGTATGTCAATATCTATTATGACAAATTGCCTGGATTTTCTAAACATGAGTAATTGAAAACTCTATATCTTGTAGAAGTGTTGGATTATTTAGTAGATGTTTCCACTGGTGGAACATTTTTTTAGGTAAGAATATTTGAAAATCATGTAGATGTTTTTGGTAGAGGCCACTATGATCTCGAAGATGTGAATTTGCATCCACATGAGGTGTTCTATACAAAACAAGGTATGTTGATACCAACTTAAATCATAGATGGTGAGTGTACATATGTATCTTTTAATTTTTATTTTTCAAATCATAAATGGAATATTTATTTATAGTATCTAATGTTATATTTTTTTGTGTTGTATGCATTGTTGATGTTTTCTTTGTTGTGAGCTCTGTTATACCTGATTTTACCACACATGGTTGATCACATATTTATGGCCTTCCCTGTCCCTCTGTAGACTCTTCAGACCCCATGGACTTATATTATCCTTTGATGTTCCAAGATCATCCCTAAAAAACCCCTGTTTATTGTTGTATGCGACTTTTAAACCCATACTCGCGTGTACACGCGACTTTTGACCTCAAACCCGCGTACATAGGGATGTGTGCATAAATCCAAACATTTTTGGAGTTTTCCTCATATGAGTCCGAAGATCCTGACTCTTGGCCTTCCTTATGCCTTGAGATCATTCGAATTCAACCCTCCATTACCCTTTTGGATTGCTATATAAGGAACCCCTTGGATACATTGAAGGGGAGGAATTGAAGAGCAAAGAAACTATAGTCCATTGTTGCCTCAGTTTGCTTATACTTGAGTCTGCATCCCTTTGTCCCTTTGGAGCACTTTGTGTTCTTACCAATATTTCCTTTGTCTTGCGAGCTTGCTATGCTATCGAGAGATGGAGGATTGAGGTGGTGGAGGACTCAGTTTCTCCAGTTCATAGACATGCCAATAGAGGTTGTCACTCTTGTAATCTTTGATTTTATTAATAGAAATATCTTTTCCTGTCCAATTAATGTGCATTTGAATATGAATATTGTATCCATGGATGTATTTAATTGCTTATACATTGTTGAATATATATGCTAGAGTATGTATAACACATTATTATAGAGAATGCTTGTCTTGTTTGCTATTGTTGAGAGCGAATTGCTAATGCAAGCGTGAATTGGAAAAGCTCAACGAGGATCTACTTCAACCATCTTAAACAAGGTACGATTCGATATCCCTTAGTGTTAGATGTTTGGTTTCTCTTGCATATTGGGAAATATTGATTTCTGGTGTCTAGTTGCCTATTGTGGTACCCCCAAAGCCATAGGAAGTTTCTCTCCGTAACAGAATTGGCGACTCCGCTTGGGAGGTTCCTAGTTGTTTCTATTTGGGGTTTTTGGTATTCAATGTACTTGAACTGCTCTTGATTTCTTTGTTTCTATGTCGGGTCTAGGGGCATGTTTTCCCAGTAGGGTCCTGAAGAAGTAAATTTGATCTTAACTTGTATGTTTGCCCTATTTTTCTCCCTTTTTCTTCCTATACGTGGGTTTTGTATTCACAGTTGCGTATACATGCGGGTTTTCCTTGAACATTCACGTATGTATGCTTTTTTACTGAGAACAAACATGTATGCTTTGATTTTGAGCCTTAGTTGGAGGATTAAGTGTTGTTGGGTGAGTTCTGTTGATTGTTGAGTCTTCTTGGATGCTTCTGGTGTCTGTATACACCCTCTATTTTGACCATATACTTCTTTTAGTTTGTTTCTTAAGCTTTGTTCTTGTCATCCATTTATCCATTTTTTGTTTCGAGATTAGTGCATTAGGTCTCTTTTACCTTGGTGCCTTGATTGGATGTTGTTTGTGAGTGGTTGTAGGATTTGGGGGTTGTAGAGTCATTTATTGCTTTCATATCTCATTTATTGCAAAAAATATAAAAAAAAAATAACTCAAAAGAAAAAGTGAGTTGGGGTTCGTTACCTATGTCTCCATATGCTGATCTTGGTTGTAGGGGCATGCATGGATCTCCACGGAATTCGATCCCTGCATAGGGATAGTCATCTATGGCGATGATTTGTCTCTGCCACTAGAGGAAGAAGTTTGCTTGATAGGGGTTAGCCACCCTTCCCCCTCCCAGTCTTCACATGACATTGGCCCAGCGTAGTTGAGATGGATACCTAACTCCGTGAGGATCTATGTCAACTCTAGGGCTTAGTCCCAACAATCGCTTGAAAAAGAATGCACTCAGTATGCTTCCGAATCCAAAGTTTCATACCCTTCCCATCTTGTAGTTGCTGAGTTGCTACTTCATGTTGCTCAGTAGTGAGGTACTCCAGTCATATATTGTAGGTCACATGTACTCTATGGTATAGAACATCGTTGGCCTTGAGACCTGGTGGAGTGATGCTAAACATGCAATCCTTCCCAATGGGAATAGTATGGCTTTCAGCCCCAGGTTCTGGACTGAGTTTGACGAGATTTGAATCCCAACCTTCTCTGTATCGGGAAGGAAATACACGACGATGTACTCCTCTATAGTCATCCTACCTCCTGGACCATGGGATCGGAGGTTCACCACCTCCCCTCGACGGGACAAACCTGTGATAAAATATATGTCCTCACCCTCTAGGCTAAGTGACATGCCATCCAACTGAAAGGTCTCAAAGTCTGGATCCCAGTAATCCACTAGCAGCTGGAGTAGCCGTGGATTAGCTTTCAAGCTTCCAAGGCACCAAAATTTGTATAACCCACAAGCCCTCAGTGCTTAATGATCCATTAGATCTACCTGCACAGCCTCTTCAACATCACCATGTTCCCTCTCTCTCGATTCTAGCACTATCCTGCACAAACATTGCCAATTTTTATCAGTATTTTCCTTTGAAAATCACATTTGTGGCCCTGTACGTGAATTTTTGTAGAACAACCGCATATGTACACAAGTATTGTGGTCTTTTCCGCGTATACCTATCACTATATGTGGAAAAAGACCTGATTTCCATGTGGGCCGAAACACACAATTTGAGATGGCCTAAATTTAAAAATTGACCACTTAAATTAAAAAAATTTGCATGAAAGTGAAAGAGGAGGGCATGTGTAATTACCTGGACCAAACGTGGAGTGATTTCGTTGGACGATGCTTTCAGAATCAGCTCTTGAAGTTCTGGATATAAAAGCACTATGGTGGGTGAATTTTCAAATGGTATGAAAATTTTTAATTTTTCACTATTTTATAGAAAACATTTTGAAATTTTTACCCACTTCTTATAGTTTTTGGCCATTTCTGACTATTTTGGACCGTTTTGACTAATATGATGTTGTAGGAATCCGTTTTGAGTGGGGTTTGACCGATACTTTGATCCGTTTGTGCCTATTACAGGTATCATGCCTAAACTGGCATATAGGTTAGGATTTCACATCTGCCTGCATTTTGCATGACCTTATGACTTTTTCATCTTATCCTTAGGTACGAACCCATTCCATGATGTCACAGAACCTTCATGCTGTTGTTAGAAGTGGCATTATGCAAATGGTAGAGCTTTCCTATACATGGGTGCCCTAGTTAGATCCTATATTGCATTTGGTACCCATGCTGACATTTCTCCTTTAGGTTGTGGGAGTCCCTTCTTTAGTCCCACCATGTCCTTGAGCAAGTGCTTCATACTCCTCTTGAACTTTATGCTCGCCATTTCCCTCAGGAATCTCTTGTATATATCAAGTTGTAATTGCATTTTTAGGAGTTTTTCTTGCCTTATTGAGCTTTATTCTGGCTCCCTGATTTGAGTTATCAGCCATATATCCCGAGCTTGTCTCATGTCTATCCAAGCAGAGCCTTTTTACATATCTTTTGTAGCTTGATTATCCCTTTTAGCAGGAGGAGACCTTCCCTCGAGTGTTGTTATCCTACACATATATCGTTGCATTGAGCATAGGCATGTTCCACTGCTTGGAACTAGTTTGCTTGTTCTGTGACACTCGTCTCCTCCTAGATTTGTACTATAAAGCACTTTTATTCTTTTTCAAGCTTTCCAAAATATCTGAAAAATTCCAAAAAAAATAAAAAAACCAAAAAGCCAGATAGGAAAAGATGTTATATTTGGCAGCAGTTGAGTCATGTCACCTTTGAACAGAGCACTGTATATCACATCCGTTGGTTGGGTTATTAGTTTGAATTTAGGAGCTATACTCGTTACTCTGAGTTTATCTCCACCGGCTGGTTAAGATTCCAGTGCCTATGGAGCCTCTGTTAATGCCTCCTGTGTCACAGAGATGTCCCAGTTTGCATATCGAGTCCATGCTTCCTACCTTCAGTCACCATTTTCCTTTATTCTTTTTTTCGAAGGAAGTTGAAGCCTAAGTCGACCATTCCTCAGTTATCTTGACTTTGCATGTCAGCCATTCCCGATACTGTTACTAGTTCATGTATATCTTGTTCATTGAGTTCTTCCACATTATATAACATTTCTGAGTACCTCATGTTGGTTGATGGGGGATTCTTTAATGCCCTCCTTCTAGTGGATTCCATTCCATCAACATCAGATTATTTATTCTAGAATAGGAATCTAGAGTGATTTGAGTGCCTTGAGACTTGTCATTAGTGGTAGGTTCTCTCACTATCGATAGTTTTGGGAATACATCAATGTCCCCTGATCGATGAACTCTTCCAAGTGTTCGACCTCAACACATTTGTTCACACTTGTTAGATTGCACTTGGTACTGTTAGTGCTAAAGTTTGTACCGACTGCTTAACGCAAATTTTAGGCACCTCAAATTGAATGAATCTGTATTTTTAATAGCAGAAGAAGAATTTGAAAGGGTGGATGAATGATAAGCCTAAAACATAGACCTATAAAAGTATGATAAAAATCCAATAAAGATTATAAACAATGTATGAACCAGTAAATAATGTATTATATGATTACAAATAGTGAATCGTATAAATAATGATGTTTTTAGACAGAAAGACATTATGTATAAAAATTTACAGACATTGACATGTATAATGAGAAACTAGGATAATAATATCATTTGTCATAAGATTCATCATAGGGATAAACAATATATATATAAAAAGAAATCATAAACTTGCTCATATAATATTCAATCCTCATACAGTTCTAAAACATACTGACAGGCCGAAACATTCTCAGACTAATAATAACACCCTTACAATACTTCACAGCCTCTCAGGTTGGAACCTCCCTCCTTTTAGCAATTGATTTTCTGTTCATTATATAAACAGTAAAATGTAATAGAAATCGAACTCTACCTCTTTAGCTAGAAACTACATGTAATCTTTGAACCAAAAATATTCAATCTATCATAGACCTAGAGATCCTAAAATAGTTGAATTGTTGCCTTCAACTTTGGAATGTACTACCATCTATACATTCCATCTAACAGCTTTCAAGTCACATTTGTAATTATCCGAATTCGTGGAGATTGGCGTTTTCTGTTCGACGATGTGGTGATGCAATGAGCATATAGATTACCATTCTTATGCTGGCAAGAAGGGTGATCATTTCCAAGCAATCTGGTGTGATCTGATTCCTCAATTTTGGTGAGAATTTATTGTATTCTTCATGGGTGACAAACACATAGAAATTCGTCCAAACGAATTTGAATACATTATTAAATTTGGCATGATTCCCTCCTTCATAATCTGCATTTTTAATAGATGTCACAATCTGGATAAATTACTGTTGGTGATCTCAGAGGTTCTATTACAGTTAACTTTTTCTATAAATCCCAAGAGATTAGGCAGGGATTGAGCATTTACCCTGGCACTTGTTCACCCCCGAACGCTTTTGGAACTAAATACCTGCATGTAATCATATAAGGACCTCGATCAACACCTAGGCTATTTCGATCCTTCTTCACGCTCCAATAAACACTATTGATAATTCTTCTAAACTTTACTCGGGTGTTTAGTGCTTCTTTGATGTTTTACAATGGCATTCCTCATAACCACACTCGAACTGGAACTCGGGCCAAGTGATTTCTTTTTTTCATTTGCATGAAATTCAACCCACATGCAATAAAATAATATGTATTTATGTCTTATATTATCAGACATCTTGATTTTCGAGTAATCTGTGGTGTGAAGACTAAATGCTTGGATCGGATTCACGGATTCACAATAATGTGAGTGGCTCGTTTAACTTGGGACAAAAAATGAAATGGAACATGGTTTGAAAAACCATAAACCTTTTACCCATAGGTAGAACCATAAACCTCTACGTGGCTTTATGTTAAGCATAAACCAATAACTTTTTACCAAGATTCTTTTATAGCTCCGTAACATGGAAATTTTAAGATAAAACAATATATCTTTTTAAATGATTTTATAAAAACTATTATTTTGATTAAAAGATAAAAGTTTTTATTTCTTTTTAAAATAATAATAATTTATAAAATCATATTTCCCATAATAAAAGAGAAATATTGACACATTAGATAAGGATTTGAGAAAATGGAAGGTTCATATTTTGACCAAAATTTTGGATAGGAGGGAAACGCATCAATGGATAAGGAACATTGTGATATTCACCAGACTGAGTTTAAGAAGATGAGAAGACTTGGGATAAGGATAACTGATCAGGACGACTGAAATACTTACGACAAATTTCCATTCTGGTAGCGAGAACCAAGATCTATCTTTACATGTGTGCAACCAAAAACTAAAACTTTTGATAAGAAAATTTTCGGTACCAACATCTGGCTCTGACTGGGGATGGCATGCCCCCTGTGGGATGCCAAGAACTTATAGGCCAAGTTCCTTTCTCCATAACCATTTATGTTCACAATACCTGCTCTACAAGATGAAAACCATCATAATAGTGCCATTCTCCACTGGGGTGGATTCTATCAATCTACTGGAAGCCAACATACTGAAAATAAATCTGCTAAAAAATTGTACACCACTACACACTGAAAATTCAATTGTCTTTATTGAAAACCAAATTCACACTGAAAAGTCAAATAACTGCTCTATTACTAAAAGATTGAATGAGAACAAATGCTCTTGAGACGAGTTTATTTATGTGCACTATATACACTAATCAACTAAACTCTGCTTGATCAAGTATAATCCCATTTCCAATGTAGCCAGGCAAAAATTCCATCAACCAACCAAAGATGGCTTCCAACTTTGAGCATATATACAATCAGAAATATCGAAAAGTATGAAGAGAAAATATCTAACAGCTCATAGTCACTTTCATCAAACGTTGTCTCTAAGATATAAGATTTATAATTTAATGCTAACTCTAAATAACTTGCCATGGGATCATAGAAATTGCCAAAAGCTACCTATTCATGTCCTGTGATGAAGATAGATTGTCCATAAGAATATTTTGTTCCATGAATATCATCCAGACATTGGCAATCAAAGATATCAGGATCAGCCTCAATTTTCTCCAGAATTTTTTGATTAGTGTCAACAAGCTGATCCTCCTTTTCCACGCTACCTTCAAATAGATAACTATCATACATCGGCTCTGGTTGTTCAAGAATAATGGACTGAATTCCTTCATGAATCTGCTGATCAGATTCTACCACGTCACACATATCTAGATCATTATATTCATAAAAAATTGGAGCTTCTTCATAATGGTTTTGAACAACAGATTTATCATAACCATGAAAATAAGAAACTTTTGATATGATGTTAAATGTGTCAACAACCTGGCTTCCATCAATTTGAGCATCAAAACAATTATGAACTTCCTCCTTTTCAATCAAAGGATTAGAATATAATTCATCAGGGAATTCTCATCCTATAACTTTAATGCTTATATCATATTCATCATAATGTGGAGCACTCTGAGAAATTTCAAATGATGACGCTAAAGGTTCATTTTTTTCTCCATTACAACGCTGATTTTCAACACAAAAATGATTTCCAGTAGTTTGTTGAACAAAATATTGATGTTCATAAGGATCATCAACAGGATTAGCATTCAAATGATCATTAAGGCTGTTAAACGTATTATGAGAACATTCCAAACTATCTCTGCTGATCTCATCACTAGAATCATTTTCAACCTGACTTAAAATAGTAGCTTGGTTATCGTAATGATTATGGAATTTTTCCTTGACAACATAATTTGAAAACGTTTCCTCTTTGTCTTCAACAAATTCTAAAACTACGGCTTCTTCATGGCATGTTTTGAATCCTTGATTATACTTATCATCATGATTTTTTGAATCATAAATTGTATTATGAAAATCATCCTGCTCACAACAATCTTGAAAAAGGAATTCAGCTGAGAACATATACTTACAATGCTTCCGGAAGCATGTGTGGAATTATTTCAGTGAGGAAATACTAGCAGCAGGAAGAGAAAAATATCATTCTCGTGCATCTCACTCGAGTGAATGCATGAACATAGTCATGCTGTATATTTAATTGAACCATACATTGATGAAATCTGATGAGGTGATCTAAAGGATTATCCTCTTTTCTTTCTCTAAACCATGGAAGGAAATCTCCCCAAACATCCATGATAGGTACTGGATTTGGAAAACCTGGAACATTTGAGAAATTCAAAGGTCCAAACCTCCGAGCCAGAATGGCTTCCATAGTCTTCAACATATTTGAACCAGTGGAGTTTGCTGGGTGAATAATTGCAGTCATTTGCATATTCCTATTACTTTTTCACCTTCAAGCAATATATCTCTTCATTATTGTTCTTTCTCGGGGAATATATCTTCGCTCCTTCCCCGGCAATGGCGCCAGAAGATGTTAGTCCTAAAGTTTGTACTGACTGCTTAGTGCAAAGTTTAGGCACCTCAAATTGAATGAATCTGGATTTTTAATAGCAGAAGAGGAACCTGAAAGGGTGGATGAATGATAATCCTAAAACACATACCTATAAAAATATGATAAAAATCCAATAAAGATAATAAACAATGTATGAACCAGTAAATAAAGTATTATATGATTACAATCAGTTAATCATATAAATAATGATTTTTTTCAGATAGAAAGACATCCTATATAAAACTTTATAGACATTGACATGTATAATGAGAAACTAGGATAATAACATCATCCATCATAAGATTCATCATAGGGATAAATAATATCTGTATAAAAAAGAAATCATAAAATGTCTCATATAATATTCAATCCTCATACAGTTCTAAAACATACTGACAAGCCGAAACTATCTCAGACTAATAATAACACCCTTACAATACTTCACAGCCTCTCAGGTTGGAACCTCCCTCCTTTTAGCAATTTATTTTCTGTTCATTATATAGATAGTAAGATGTAACATAAATCGAACTCTGCCTCTTTAGCTGAAAACTTCATGTAATATTTGACCCAAAAAGATTCAATTTATTATAGACCTAGAGATCCGAAAATAGTTGAATTTTTTCCTTCAACTTCAGAATTCACTACCATCTATACATTCCATCTGACAGCTTTCAAATCACATTTGAAATTTGGCTGAATTCGTGGAGATTGGCGTTTTCTATTCGACAATGTGGTGATGCAACGCGCATATAGATTACCATTCTTATGCTGGCAAGAAGGGCGATCAATTCCAAGCAATTTGGTGTGATCTGATTCCTCAATTTTGGTGAGATTTTATTGTATTCTTCAATGGTGACAGACACATAGAAAGTCGTCCAAACGAATTTGAACAGATTTTTAAATTTGGCATGATTCCCTCCTTCATAATCTGCATTTTTAATAGATGTCACAATCTGGATAAATTACTATTGGCAATCTCAGAGGCTCTATTACAGGTAACTTTTTCTATGAATCCCAAGAGATTAAGCAGGGATTGAGAACTTATCCTGGCACTTGTTCACCCTCAAACACTTTTGGAACTAAATATCTGCATGTAATCACATGAGGACCTCGATCAACACCTGGGCTGTTTCGAGGCTTCTTCACGCACCAATAAACACCATTGATAACTCTTCTGAACTTTACTTGGGTGTTTACTACTTCTTTGATGTTTTACAATGGCATTCCTGATAACCACGCTGGAATTGGAACTCGGGCCAACTGATTTCTTTTTTTCATTTGCATGAAATTTGTCCCACATGCAATAAAATATTATAAATTTCTATCTTATATTAATAGACATCTTGATTTTCAGGTAATGTGTGGTGTAAAGAATAAATGCTTGGATCGGATTCACAGATTCATAATGATGCCAGTGGTTGGGTTAACTTGGGAAAAAAATGAATTGGAACATGGCTTGAAAAACCATAAAATATTTACCCATAGCTAGAGCCATAAACCTCTACGTGGCTTTATGTTAAGAATAAACCAATAACTTTTTACCAAGATGCTTTTATAACTCCGTAACATGGAAAGTTTAAGATAAAACAATATATCTTTTTAAATGATTTTATAAAAAACTATTATTTTGATTAAAAAGATAAACGTTTTTCTTTTTTCCTTTTAAAATAATAATAATTTATAAAATCATATTTCCCATAATCAAAAAGAAATATTGACACATTAGATAAGGATTTGAGAAAATGGAAGGTTCATATTTTGACCAAAATTTTGGATAGAAGGGAAACACATCAATGGATAAGGCACATTGTGATATTCATCAGACTGAGTTTAAGAAGATGAGAAAACTTGGGATAAGGATAACTGACCAGGATGACTAAAATACTTATGACGTTTTCCATTCCGGCAACGAGAACTGAGATCCATCTTTACATGTGTGCTACCAAAAACTAAAACTTTTGATAGGAAAATTTTTGGTACCAACAAGTACCTTGATTCCCATTTTCATTATCGGTGGGTTATCTCATGTTTATTAATGGTATACATCAATGACTGGTAATCAGACGATGGAATACTATGTTCGACCTGGACACCTCTATTTGCATAATAGGACATGTACTCGTAGCAATTTGTGTAGAAGACCTTCCAGCTTGGTGGAATTCCATATATGCTACCTCCTTGATCATACGAGTGTTCATGAGATATCAGCTCTCATGATTTGATTCCAGTGTATATCATATATCTTCATCCACTATGGAGATCTTGATTTGTTGTATATCTTCAGCCATTATGGAGATCTTGATCCATTGTATACCTTCATCCACTTTGTAGATTCTGATCTATTGTATATTGTACGTGGCGATGACCACACATGACACATTTTTTATATCATGCATGTTCATAGCCATTGTACTCTTATGTATCCAAGACTGCTCCATGTATTTGCAGTCACATGTAGAGATTTATCATTGTATTGTACTGATGGATGGATGGTTCTTCCCCTTGGGTCTTCATTACTCCACTTCTGAGATGGATTTTATAATGTATTTCAGCCATTATGTTAGCCCTCTGACCTCACACATTAGGGGGCATCTGTTATAGTTGATATTACCACACATGGTTGATCACGTATTTATGGCCTTCCCTGTTCCTATGCAAACTCTTTAGACCCCATGGACTTATATTATCCTATGATGTTCCAACACCATCCCTTAAAAAACCCTATTTATTTATGTACGCGACTTTTAAACCCATACTCACGTGTACATGTAACTTTTGACCTCAAGCCCGCGTACATCGAGATGTGTGCATAAGTCCAAACATTTTTGGAGTTTTCCTCATATGATTAAAAAGATCTTGACTCTTGGCCTTCCATATGCCTTGAGATTGGTCAGATTCGACCCTCCATTACCCTTTTGGAGTGCTATATAAGGAACCCCTTGGATACGTTGAAGAGGAGGAATTGAAGAGAAAAGAAAATATAATCCATTGTTGCCTCAGTTTGCTTATACTTGAGTCTGCATCCCTTTGTCCCTTTGGAGCACTTTGTGTTCTTTCCAATCTTTCCTTTGTCTTGTGAGCTTGCTATCGAGAGATGGAGAATTTAGGTGGTGGAGGCCCAGGTGGAGGACTCGGCTTCTCCGGTTCGTAGACGTGCCGACAGAGGTTGTCACTCTTGTAATCTATGATTTTATTAATAGAAATATATTTTCCTGTCCAATTAATGTGCATTTGAATATGAATATTGTATCCATAATTGGTTATACATTGTTGAATATATATGCTAGAGTAGGTCTAAATCATTATTATAGAGCATGCTTGTCTTGTTTGTTGTTGTTGAGAGAGAATTGATAATGCAAGCGTGAATTGGAAAATATCAATAGGGATCTACTTCAACTGTCCAGAACAAGATACGATTCGATATCCCTTAGTGTTAGATGTTTGGTTTCTCTTGCATATTGGGAAAGATTGATTTCTGGTGTCTAGCTGTCTGTTGTGGTACCCCCAAAGCCATAGGAATTTTCTCTCCGTAACAAGATCTATTAAAAGGTGGGGCATGAAGAATAAAAAAGGGGAATCTTTTTGTTTGTTTGTTTGTTGTTACGAATGATGATAAGCACACCACTTTTCAACTTCTCGCAACAAAAGGTGACAACGAAGTTGTGACTTCTAGATTAGCTACCTCTACATAATATGGAACACAAAATGCATTGCCATGATATCTTAGAGTATTGCGGTCCAATCGAGTGCATCGTAACAATATTCATCTTCTTTCCTACAAATATTTCAATCACATAAGGTCTCAGAACATTATACGCAGTGAATCTTATGTGGAAATTCCTTGTTCAGATGAAAGCTTCATGGTTACTTTTGAACTAATGACAATGCATTATGTACCTCCTCGGATTGTAAAGAAGAATAATTCACTAGAGTTCATCATAGAATCATATGAGAATCTTAAGGAGGAAGTTTTCTATACATGGCCAACCTTTCCTGATAGATATCAACCAAGTTCAGGCTCATGTGATCAGAGTAAACCTATTGGTAAATGGAGAGTGGGACAAAAATTTAGATTTCTATATTTGTATAATAGCCCACAGCCTCGTGTACAAGTGCACTTTTCATGGGATTCACACCAATCGGACCCTACCCATTGTTGTTATGGACTAGGCATGAGGACTGGTGTACCCAATTTGGAGTTGTAAACATTTTACATTTCATTAATATTTTTTTATACTGTTTGGTGTAATGTACAAGTACAATTTTCATGGGATTCACACCAATGGGACCTTGTCCATCGTTGTTATGGACTAGGGATGACGACTGGTGTACCCCATTTGGAGTTGTAAACATTTTACATTTCATTAATAAATTTTTATACTGTTTGGTGCAATCTATATGCTGAATTCTACTATTTAATACATATGAATTATGTATTTGTTGCATTCAATTATGTTTGGTATATTATTGTTCTATTATAATTGGTGTTTCTTTTCGAATAAAATTTTCATTATATATGAAATTTGAAAGTTTGAAACGATAATATACATTTCCTAACATGTGGGTTATTGTGAAGATGCTTCTATACTGTCTTCAAACTGTACAAAAAACCTCTTATTATAGCCTTCTAGAATCATCAAAACATTCCCCATGAGGATCTGCACTTACAGGAAACAAAGTATAACTTTCCAGAAACAAAAACCTTACAACGATAAGATTTTCTAAAAAGGAGGAGTTGTAACAGGAATTTGCTAAAACAGAGGAGATGTAGCAAGAATTTTTTTTAAAGTTATGTAATAGCGTTAACAGTTTGAGGAATATCTTTGAGTTACATATTTCATTTTAAAACCTAATTATATTCAAGCTTGATCTAGAAGGTGTATTTCTTCATTGTTCACCTCCTCTTATTGTGAATACTCAATAACACCTTGAGATTCATGTTGTTCAACAACAATTATTTCCTCAGGTTCATTGACATAGTTTTTAGCCAGCTAAATGGAGAGTTAAAAATGTATCTCTATCTTCTTAGCATGATAAATTATGTCACTTTGATAATTTAACAAATACTCCCACCAAACATAATCAACAACATCAAAGTACTCAACTATGTAATTAACATACTTTCTTTACTTGTCTCTTTGGACAAACTGAGACCATGGTTGAGTAGACAAAACAACAGCCTACAATATCCCTAGGTGTTGTGGGCATTTTCTTCAATGCACAATTTGCTGCAGGAATCCTCTTAAGGCTACTTGGACCAATTTTCCTATACTTAGCCAATTTCCTGATTTTCACTAATTTACCATCTTTCTCTAGAATGATGTCATAATGCAACAATGTTTTCAAATTCATGCCACATCATCATATATTCCATGCCATGTCATGAGGGAATCATCCTTAGTGCGTGAATCAACCTTAATGCGGGAATCACTTAGCCCCTTTACAACACTTAGCCATTTTTCCTTTGTCTTTAGTATGCAAAATAACAATTTTCTTCTATTTTGGCAGGTTGATATTTTCCTTATATGGTCACCATAAGAGAAACCAAGAGCATGGCTAGATATCCATTTCAACAATGAACAAGACCATATCATCTAATGAATTTTATCAACTAAGGAAAGCCCCTTGCGTGAATTTCCAAATGGTCTCTCAAATTCTTTTTTCTAACACTTAATGAGTTCTCTTCAAACCCTAGGTCACCAAGGTGATTTCATTTTTCCTTCAAATTTGGAAAGTGAGATACCTAAAGGGTAGAGGCCAAAAATGTGAATCCATAAAGACCACTCTCATCTTCTAGAGCTTCTTTCTCTCTCCTTGGCAGGCATTTTTCTGGAGCAGTACAAATATGGATGAGGTACACTTTTGGCAAATTGATATCCTTTTCCTCAAAGACTTTTTGGTCAGGTTAATGATATGGTTGGATGCACCATACAAAACTCTAGAGATCCACACTCTCATAATATTTTTATCATCATCCTATGAGTTGTGGAGGGAATTTCCCTAAGGCCACTTAGGAAGATTTTACCAATAATTCCATACTTGGAAAAAAAAATTTATCTTCTCCTAGGCTTCAATCTAATTTCCCTAAACCACAGTTTTGGAAGGTCCATAAATTATTCTTTAGGGTATCTTTGGAAAAACTAAGACCATGGTTGAGTAGAGAAAACAACATCCTACAATATCCCCATGTGGTACAAGCATTTTCTTCAACACACAATTTGTGGCAGGCATCCTCTTTAGGCTACTTGGACCAATTTTCCCATAATTGGCCAATTTCCTGATTTTCACTAATTTTCCATATTTCTCCAAAGCGATGTCATAATGCAACAATGTTTTCAACTTCATGCCACATCATGATCTATTCCATGTCATCCCATGTGGGAATCACTTATCCCCTTTATAACACTTAGCCATTTTTCCTTTTTGTCTTTAGTATGCAAAATAACATTTTTCTTCTATTTTGGCAGGTTGATATATTGCTTATCTAATTGCCATAAGAAAAAACCAAGAGCATGGCTAGATATCCATTTCAACAATGAATAGGACCAAATCATCCGATGAATTTTATCATCAAAGGAACACCCCCTTGCGGGCATTTCCAAATGGTCTCTAAAACTCTTTTTCTAACACTTAACCAGTTCTCTTCAAACCCTAGGTCACCAAGGTGATTTCATTTTTCCTTCAAATTTGGCAAGTGAAATACCCAATGCGTAGAGGAAAACAAGGTGAATCCATTAAGACCACTTTCATCTTCTAGAGTTTCTTTCTCTCTCCTCGACGGGAATTTTTCTGGAGCAGTGCAAATATGGTTGAGATACACTTTTGGCAGATTGATATCTTATTCCTCAGAGACTTTTTGGTCATGGTAATGATATGGTTGGATGCACCATACAACACTCTAGAGATCCACACTCTCAGAATATTTTTCTCATCATCCTATGAGTTGTGGTGGGAATTTATTTAAGGACACTTAGGCAGATTTTAGTAATAATTCCGTAGTCGGACAATTTTTTATCTTCTTCTAGGCTTGGTCTCATTTCCCTAAACCGCAGTTTTGGCAGGTCCATAAATTCTTCTTCAAGGTCTCTTCGGAAAAACTAAGACCATGGTTGAGTAGAAAAAACAACATCCTACAATATCCCCATGTGGTGCAGGAATTTTCTTCAACACACAATTTGTGGCAGGCATCATCTTCAATATACTTGGACTAATTTTCCCATACTTAGCCAATTTCCTGATTTTCACTAATTTTCCATATTTCTCCATAATGCAACAATGATTTCAACTTCATGCCACATAATCATCTATGTCATGCCATGCCATGCGGCATCATCCTTAGTCCAGGCATCAACCTTAATGTGGGCATCACTTAGCCCCTTTACACCACTTAGCCATTTTTCCTTTGTCTTTAGTATACAAAATAACAATTTTCTTCTCTTTTGGCAGGCTGATATTTTCCTTATCTGATCACCATAAGAAAAACCAAGAGCATGGATAGATAGCCATTTCAACGGTGAATAAGACCGTATCATCTGATGAATTTTATCATCAAAGTAACACCCCCTTGCGGGCATTTCCAAATGGTCTCTCAAACTCTTTTTTAACACTCAACCAGTTCTCTTCAAACCCTAGGTCACCAAGGTGATTTCATTTTTCCTTCAAATTTGGAAAGTGAGATACCCAATGGGTAGAGGCCAACAAGGTGAATCCATCAAGACCACTTTCATCTTCTGGAGCTTCTTTCTCTCTTCTCAGCGGGCATTTTTCTGGAGCAGTGCAAATATGGATGAGAGGCACTTTTGGCAGATTGATATCTTCTTCCTCAGAGACTTTTTGGTTATGCTAATGATATGGTTGGATGCACCATACAACACTCTAGAGATCCACAGTCTTAGAATATTTTCCCCATCATCCTATAAGTTGTGGAAAACATTTCCCTAAGGCCACTTAGTCAGTTTTTACCAATAATTCCATACTTGGACAATTTTTGATCTTCTCGTAGGCTTGGTCTAATTTTCCTAAACCACAGCTTTGGCAGGTCCATATTATTCTTTGGGGTTTCTTCTTGATGTTATTAATTTGTCTAATGCACTGTTCTTCACCAATTTGAAAGAGATGATTCATGGATGAGTAGGCTTAAAAATGTGTAATTATGTCATTCTAGATTTCATACACGAGATGTTAAGTTTGGTCATTAAGATTAATTAATTAATTAATGAAGAACATATTTCATAAATAATTTCACTACTCTTACCATAGAAAATCAAATAAATTATAATACCATCTGTAATAAAATCATATATTAAATCCTAAAAAAACAAATGATTCATATAATTTTAGCAGAAAAAAATAACCTAAAAAATTTTAAAAATTAAATAATATAAAAAACAATTATTAAAAAATAATAACAAATTTTATTTTTTTTTATTTAAAAAAACAAAATTAAAAACAATATTTTAACTATGTTTCTAAGAAATTTATATAAAAAAAGTATGTAAAAACCAAGGTTTTTAAACTCTATAAAAAAATATTTAAAAATTTATATTTACAAAAAACAAAGTAAAACAAAATATAAAATATAAAAAAACAAACTTAAAAAAATTAAAAATAATAATAATAAAAACACATCCCTACTTATCCATACGTACTCCTCACTCCACCCTTATATTATATATTATATATTCTATATAAGATATAATATATAATATAACATATAATATGTTCGTGGAGTGGAGTGGAGGGGAGGTATAAGGGTTGAGTGGGAGGGTGTGCAGAGGTAAGGAGTGGCGGTGGAGGTGGTGTGTTAAAGGGGTAGGAAGGGGTGGCGCGATTCTGAAAATTGTGTCATCCCTCCCTACTTTTTACACATTACCTTTGTTACCTTATTTTGTTTGTTTTATTGTTTTTTGTTTATTGTGTTATTTGTTTTGGTTATTTTCTTTATTATTTGTTTTGTTTATTTTTGTTTTGCTTGTTTTATTTTTTTTTCTTTACTTTTTTTTGGTTTTGTTTACTTTATATTTGTTTTTATTTTATGAAAATCATATATATATATATATATATATATATATATATTAAACATTAGTTTTTTAACATTATTTTGTTTGTTTGTTTTCATATTTTTATTTATTTTAGTTATATGTACAAGTCTAATATTTTTAGCTTTATCAATGATATTTATGAATATGTTTTAATAAATGAAAATAGTGAAGGCAATCATAGTTAGATGTTGACTTATAATGGAGTAGTTAAAAAATTAAGATATAAAGAAAGATATTTGAAAGGAGTGACATAAAAGACCCAATGGAAGATGACATTGATGTCCCTGAAGAAATCCAAACTCCATAAAATTCCAATTTAGATAAGAATTTGTCCTACATGATATTGTTGATTAGTTCATTTCTTAAAGAAAATGTTAAATTTGACAATTTTTTGATAAGATACATTAGTAATGGTTTGACTTTCAAAATTTATTTTAGAAATAAAATTTCTCTATATAATGTTTTTATATGTCATTTACAAATATATGGCATAGTTTTTTTTAATTTATGTGAATCGTCACCTTTTGGAAAATAATATGAAATAATATTATTTGTATAAAATAAATCTCTGAAATTCATTGAAAATGGTTTTAGATGTCTTTATTTTCTGGATTTTTTTACAATTTTGTCAATAAAAATATCTTATTGTGTCCATAAAAATGTTTTATTTTAAAGAAAAGATTGCAAAATGTATATGTTTTTCACTATAACTTGCTTCTAAATTTATTTTATTTTGTTAAATTTCTAAAAAACACACTTGAAAATAGAAATTAAAAATATTTTACGACAAAGATGATTCAAAGGCCCAAAAAATGCCTCAAAATGAAAATGTGTGATACTTGTATCAACCATTTTTGAAACGAAGGTAAAAATAACTACTAAAATTAGGAGAGAGAAAAATGCGAACTGTGTCAAGTTCTCGTTTCATAGTATAAGTGGTTCTTTTTCGAGGCGTGCAAGGCGCTTGAAAGAAATCCTGGTAAGACACCTATTTTTGGCATGCCTTCTGCTTTTGATTCTTTGTTAGAAGCTTGACCATCGCGACAGTATGGTACCTTAGAATAGTTGTTTGAGAGTTGTTTATCCCTAGCAAGAGATCTCGATGCTCTGGTTGAGATCGAGAATTTGTTGCACCATCCGGATAAAGAGTTGCAGGACTCTGCAGTGAATTATTTATAGAAGAAAAAGACGAGCAAAGAAATGTGAATGAACATCTAGATTAGGGACTACGAAGCCGATTCAGTTATCTTGGATCTTAGGTCAAATGTGACCATTCTAACAAAACAGACGTGGCAGAAGATGGGGGAGCCAAAACTTGGCTGGTCCCCAGTGCAGCTGAGATTGGCTAATTAGGATAAAGTTCAACCAATCGTCCGTGTGTGAAATTTGGTCGTAGATGTCGAAGGTATGCGGACTCATGCTGATTTTAATGTAATCGAAGTCGTCGATGGTGGGAGATCCTATCCCACGCTACTAGGGATTGGATGGGCCAATGACAACATGGTCGTGATAAATTTTAAGAATCAGTTGATGACATTTGAGAACCAGGATATCCGAGTCATTGCACCTATGGATCCTAATGAAGGAAGGAGGTATATTGAACCTATCAAAGATGAAGTTGTTAGAGGATGAGATCACGTTTACAATATTTCTGCAGACTATATCCATCCTAATACTGACGGAGAACTGGGTTGGCGCAACGCTAGCTCTGCGTCCTCTGGTTTTGATAATGCATTGGAAAATTAGAAAAATCGAATGCATGAAGTCTCGCTCAGAAAATGCGGGCTGATCACGCAGTTGCTACGCCATGTCATGACTGAGATCATTGAGTTACCGATATACGAAGGACTGCTGGAACTATCTGGGTTCCTCGAGGAGTTTGAAGCGAAGGTATCTAGGCATCAGCGCTTGTTGGCATTAAGGGAAGCATTGAAGGCCACTCCAGTACATTGGTGGGCAGTTCATAAGGAGACCATTCATGAATGGGCACAGTGTCAACAATTAATGACTATGCGCTTCAAAGATATGGAGGTATATCACACTGAGAGATACGATGGACATAATAACCCTTGTAGTCATCTGAGGGAATTCCAGACTCTGTGGGCATCATGACCCAAAGATGAGTGGTTCCATGCTTTTATTCACACATTGGATGAAATACCAAGGTCTTAGTACGTATCAGCAGAACTGTGTAGAGAAATAACTACTTGGGAGGAGCTTATTGTTTGCTTCGTGCATACCTTTGGCTTTGCAGATGCCAATGCAGAGGTTAACAATGCACTACAAATCATTCGAGATGTCGTCTTGAAAGTTGTCATGTCCCCATCCCTTATCCGACCGGCAAAGAGGACGCGATGAACACCAAACACACAGGCAAATAGCCCCATGAACATGAACAATTGCTGATATTAAAACTTATCATAATGCATGCTACAATGCATAACCAGACGCATGATCCATCATACAAAATGCATAAAACATGATGAAGATGAACAGACAACAATACTGAAATGATAAACTTAAACATAATGCATACCAAGATGCATAAAACATACAAGAATACACATTTATTCAATGTTCAACGGAAGCAACACACACAACCAGCATTCAACATGTTCATCACAATTCATTAGACATCAATAGGATTGCAGAAGTAAAATATACAAGATTACTTATCTTATAAGAACTCATTCTGTAACCAGCTACGTCGCTACAACGTTCCACCCAACCATAGGATAGCGTGCTCATCAATCTCTCTGCAACACTGCCACCCCTAAGCTGGGCATGATTCCTCCAGGAATAAGGGTCAATGCAGGCTTACACATAGCCAAGGGACGCAAATCAGCAAGCCAACACAGCTGGGTTTATCAGGCCATCAACAAACCAGCCAAGCCAGCACAGTCCGAAGACCAACCACTGCATACCGCAGCAAAACAACCCATTCACAGCTCTGTGAAGAAGGCAAAGACAAATGGGAATAATCCCAAACATACAATGAGCACAGCTCAATCCCACAAGGCAACACAGAGTTGTTCTTGGCCCTAGCGTGGCCAAAACAACTCAGCAGCAATCCAAACCAAGGTACTTCAGCAGCCCAAACTCACAATGGAAACGATGGCAACTTTACACAGTCCTCAAAACAGAGAAGAATTCAGACTCCAAACAGTCCGTAGCAGCCTCAAAGCGTAACAACAACACAGCTCATGGTATGGGGAAAACAACGGTCCCAAAACATAACTCGTGGGCACAACTCACAACACACAGTGGCCCAAAATGTAATTGGACACCACAACCAACAAAATGCGGGGAAGACAGCAGTCCCAAAACGTAATCAGTGAGCACGGCTCACAACACACAGTCCCTGAGCGTAGAAATGGCTCATGCACCCGAGAATCCTGAGTGATAGCCACGATTCCACCCGCTCCCTGCGTGAGGAAAACCAACGCAGAATTCCAGTGCGTGAGAACAGCAAGAATTCTCCTCCTGCGTGAAGGTGAACAACCTACAGAGAGAACGCGAATTGGAAGTGCGTGAGGATAATGAACAGAGATGGTCCTTGCGTGAGGACGAACAGACCCGAGAAGAGTGGCGTGAGTGTTCAGCACAGGCATGGAGAGAATGTTGTCATGGGAGAGTGGAGTGAAAGCTTCTTCTACCCCACGTGACGTGAAGAGGAAGAATCTGCTGGTGGAGTGGGCATGTGGGAAAGGACTGACAGTCCTCCACAAACACCACCACTCAGCAATAACTGCCCCAACTCCCAGCCATAACTGCCCTCAACAGCTCAAAAAGGCATTAAAGAGGTTGAATGAGACAGAGGGAAGATGACAAATCAACAAGGTGGTAAAACACATGGGTCCCCCCCCCACCAGACCAAGGTTTGACATCCCCCACACCGTTATCCTTTGGAATCATGCCCTTTTCATTTTAACATTGCATTGCGGTAGCTGGTTGTGGGTTTATTTTATTTGATGTGCGTATTTACATGATGCCAACCAGAATGTGCCAGATAGCATGATATACCAGCGGCAACTATCCCTATTGCCGAAACATACACAACCAAATCCATGGTGGGGATTTTTCCTTTAGCTCCTCACCATGATTTATTACAATATATACATCATGCAAACGGGGTCAAAACCGTGGTGTTACATTCCCCTCCCCCTTGGAATAACACTGTCCTCGGTGTTCCAATACATAACAATACATATACAATTGCACATCAAAATTTCAAAATTTTGCAGATCTGTCCCACGTTCAATTATTCACTTTGAACGTTCAAGACCAAGCCCCTTGGCTTCCACGGACTTCTCCTGCTGGTTCTTAGCTCTCAGCTTATCCTGAAGTCTAGGAACTTTGTGGCTGTTGCCTTCTGCATGTTCCCTCATTGGGCAGTCCCAGCATAAATGATGTCCTCCGCAGTCCCAGCATTTCACTGGCTGCTTCATCTTTACCTACTCAATTTCCTTTGAGTCTTCATGCCTGGACCATTTCCAAATGGGTCGCTTGGACGAATGTCCCATCACTGATCCACCTTCCTTTCCTTTACTGATTGCTCCCAGAAGGCTTTTCACTTCCCTTTGCAAACCAATAGAGTCTTGCAAAATCTGGTGGTTCATTTCATTCTACCTTTTTTGTATCTGGAGCATCTCCCCAAGATTCTCTTGGGTCTTGGCAATCATTTGAAGGAGACTTCCAACCAATTCCAACAACTTTTGATCTGCTGCCATGATCAATGTGCACCACTGAGTTTCACTTATCTCACCTGTGAAATGCACCATTGAAATTCTATCATACCAAGCATAATATAGACATTAAAATCAACCAGTTAATTACCCAATTGGCATGACAGTCCAAGTCTCATCAAGGAGACTTTCATATTTTCATGCCTTCCCAACAAGCACACTAGCTCATTCATGTTCATTCTTGGGCAGGGAATTAACTATTCCAGCATTCACAATTTACTTTAAGCAAATACACACATCCCATTTTCAGTCATACATGCATTCAACAATATTTTTTTTTCACCATGCATAAATATATGTATATATATATAATTAAAAAGGGCAAGAGAGAGCAGCAAGAGTTTTTCCCCTCTTTGTTTTGTTCCATCCTGGAACCCACATCACCGCAGTGGCTTTTCATGCTCTCAGCCTCTTTCACTTCACTGTGAATGTTGGACCAATCCTTCTTGGTCATGACACTTAGTGTGTTTGGTCTATTCCAGACCTCTCAACCATGGAGTCTCTCCACATGGTTTTCCTCGGCTGCTAAGAACCTCACGGTCTCACTAACACCTTTTTCATTACCACTCATTCCGAGCTCTCTAGGACAGTCACATGTCCACATGCATCTCTAGGATGCTCTCATAGTCCTCGTTCCCGGTGATACCTATATCCAAACATTGAATAAATTCACATGTTTATTTTATTCTCATCGATTTTACCTCTAGAACAAGAGCTTAAAACATCATAACCAAATCATATACACATGTATATTCATAAGCAAAATAATCCAATCCTTATATGTATTGTGCGTTTCCTCGTTGGTCCACAAGATCCTGCTTCGCTTTGCAAGCCTTGGGATCGCCTATGGACTTGGATGTTAGGTTAGCATGCAGGCTGCTCCACAACATCAAATAATTAATGTCTAGCCAGTACATCTTCATGTCGACTGGGCTTGGAACTTTACCATGACCATTTCCAGGTCTAGGATTTACTATGGATCCTCAGGCATATCACAGCCCAACATACACTTATACCAATATACACACTTATATCAACAATAACCCTTACTCTGCAACCCCTCACAACAACCATTTACCTTTTACCTTTACTTTTAGGGTGCAACACCCAACTGCATCTATTTAGCCTGTCAACACAAGCAATATAAGCAAAACTCATCAGCGTTATTGCTCTAAAAACCGTAATCATATTTCATATCATTCAATATCAAATATTGAGACACCAGGAGTGCGTCCACTCCCTAGGGTGTAATCAATATTGAAAACCCTTTCATGATCCGACATCGGAAAAGTGTGCACCCTTTCCCGGTGTGTGCCATGTAGGCCCTATTCATACTCAATCAATCGGTCATCATGGAAATAATTCAAAACATGTTCCGCATATGGAATTTTAACTATTTGACATGCATATTCTTAGCAAGGGTTACAGAACACTTATCCATTTGTCGATGCAGTATTCTTTTGTTAAGGAGGAATGGGGCTCCCTTCTCTGAGTTGACAATCCCTCGGATAGCCACCTCAACTCCTTTTCACATTTCATATCCACACATGTCTTGCCGACATAATTTATACCATCTCACTCATGTTGCTTACCAAACATGCAGTGTAGATGAGACATTTCCAAAATGTCCAATGGAGTTTCACCCGAAACCCATTTCCAAGATAAGGGAAATCCTTATAAACCACCCTACCCACCCCCACCTTAAACCCCTCATCCCCCCAATACCGGCAATACATTGGTTTGATTTTTTATAATTTTAAAACCCACAATATGAACTAACGTGATAGGATATTGGTAAACAAGTGAAGACCCCGTGAAGAGAATCTGAAATTTGCAAATATTGGGGACTACTGGGATGAGGAGACCATGGCAAAGATCACAGATCTATTGCATGAGTTTCAAGATCTGTTCCCGACAAAATTCTCAGAAATGAAGGGGATATTGGGTGACCTAGGGGAAATGAAAATCCCATTAAAAACAGATTCAAAACTAGTGCAACAGAGGCCATATCGCTTGAATCCACGATATAAAAAAAGGGTCAAGGATGAACTTGACCAAATGCTAGATGCAGGGATTATTGTGCCTTTTGAAGAATAGGAATGGATAAGCCCTATGGTAGTCCAAGACAAGAAAACTGGCGAAATATGAATATGTGTTGATCTAAGAAAGATGAATGATGCTTGCATGCATGATCCCTTTTCAACACCGTTCACGAATGAGGTTCTTGAGGGAGTAGGTGGTCAAGAAATGTATTCTTTCATAGATGGATTTTCTAGTTATCACCAGATCAGAATTGCAAAGGAGGACCGTCACAAAATCATATTTGTCACCGAATGTGGTTGCTTTAAATACACAGTGATTCCCTTTGGATTGAAGAATGCACCTGTGGTATTCTCTTGGGTTGTTGTCGCTGCATTTAAATATTTTATTCATAAATTTTTGCAAGTATATATGGATGATTGGACAGTCTACGAGCTGATTAAAGATCACTTGGAAAACCTGCACTTGATGCTAGAAAGGTGTCGACAACATCAAATCGCATTGAACTCAAAGAAATGCATCTTCTGTGCACCGTTTGGGATATTGTTGGGTCATATCGTTTATAAGCAGGGGATTCTGGTTGATCCAATGAAGATTGCACTCATTCTGAGCCTGCCGCCACCTACAAATACGAGGATGCTTCGTGTGAAACTGGGACATACTGGGTATTGTCTCAAGTTCATCCGTGATTATGCTGTGATTACTGCCCCCATGGAGAAAGTGTTAAAGAAGATGCCACATTCATATGGATCCAAGAGTGTCAAAGTAGCTTCAACACATTGAATGCCAAGATGGCTTCAACACCCATACTTGTGTTCCCCGATTGGAATAAGGAGTTCCATGTCCATGTCAATGCCTCATCCGTTGCACTAGGAGTGGTACTCGCGCAACCATGAGAAGGAGATCTGGATCACCCGATTGCCTTTGTTGGCAGGAAGTTATCCTTTGCTAAGAAAAATTACACGACCACAGAAAGAGAAGGGTTGGAAATGGTATATGCACTGCAGAAGTTCAGGCACTATCTCTTGGGTGGTCACTTCAAAATGTTCACTAACCATTCGCCTTTGAAATATCTGGTTAATAAGCCTGTGTTGGGGGGCAAGATATGTCGATGGCTACTTCTATTTCAGGATTTTGATTTCGAAATAATCATGAAGTCGGGATGCCTGAATGTTGGTCTCGATCATCTATCTCGCATTGAAACAGGTGAAGAGACCACCATTATTGACGATGGATTTCTGGATGCACAGTTGTTTCGAGTAAATATTGCAAATGACCATTATGCTTCGATCATTCAGTTCTTGGAAACCAGATTTGTGCCAGAGGATATGTTGACCAGTGAGAAGAAGCAGTTGGTAGTGAAGGTTTCATATTTCTAGTTGATCGCGAGGCACTTATATAAACTTGGACCGGATGAGATCCTGCGACGATGCGACTTACCACACGAGCAAGGGGTGATCCTAGAAGAAACACATGCAGGAGTTACAGATGGACATTATGGAGGACGGGCGACTACACGTAAGGTACTGCGCACTAGGCAATGGTGGCCTACTTTGCATAATGATGCTACAGACTATGCGTGGAGCTGTGACCTCTGTCAATGTGTTAGGAAACCATTGCAACACGATGAAATGTCACTTGTACCATAGGTAAATTTTCAACCTTTTGATAAATGGGTTGTAGACTTGGTGGGTCCCATAAACCCACCAGGGAAGAGAATGGGTGCGCGGTACATAATCACTGCAACTGACTATTTGACAAGGTGGGTGGAGGCCGCACCAATTGTGGATTGCACCGCTGCGACAACAACAAAGTTCATATTTGAAAACATTGTGACACGGTTTGGATGCTCTAGGATACTAATGAGCGACCAGGGAAGTCACTTTATCAACTACACAGTCAAAGCACTGGCAAAGGAATTGCAGGTGAAGCATAAAAAAAGTACCCCATATCACCCACAGGCAAATGCAACCGTAGAAACCTTCAACAAAATCTTGGAAACCGCACTGACAAAGGTATGTAATGCTAATCGTGATGACTGGGATTTAAAGATTCCTGCAATTCTATGGGCATATTGTACCACTTGCAAGAGGCTGACGGGGTAGACACCATTTAATTTAGTATATGGGAAAGAGGCAGTCATGCCTATGGAGTAAATTGGTCCTAGCCTGTGCATTGTAGTAGCACCTGGCATGGTCGATGAAGCATCACTTGAGAAACGAGCAACATAGCTAGTCCAACTAGAAGAGGACTGCCTCATCGAAGGCTTCTAGCAGCGTGTCGAGAAGGATTGACAGAAGGCATGGCATGACCGCCACATTAAAAAAAAACAATTTTCACAAGGATATTTGGTGTTGTTATACAACAACAATTCCATGAAGCATCCATGTAAGTTACAAGTGCACTGGTTAGGCCCATATCTCATTCATTCCATTACTTCTGGGAGTGCAGTTCAATTGCAGTAGTTAGATGGAGCAGTGCTGCCAAAGCTAGTGAATGGTAGCCGCTTGAAGCCCTATGGGACAGGGCTAAAGGTGAGCACTGCTTGAAACCCTACGCGAAAAAAAAGGATATGTAGAGAGCAGAAAGGCGTGCCAAAAGGAAGTGGCCACACAAGTGTAGGAGTCAATAGAAGAGACCGCGACAGCCATAGGGCTATGATTGTGTCAACTCAGCAATAAATGTACAAAGTTAAGTTATAGGAAAGAGCCAGAGTCATACAATTCTTGAGACGTTAAAAAAAAGAAAAAGAAAAAAAATCTAGAGATAGGTAGCACGAGGAACGGTGGGCCCACTAGTAGGGGCAATATTATATTAGGGGGTAGTTGATTCAACAGTTAATAGCCAATTAGCCAGGGAAAACGGTTGTGCTGGAACAAGGTGGTGCAACAGACAAAAGGTTGTGCATCAGCAGGAGGTTACACTGAGAGGATAGGGCTGCAACAAGGTGGTCTGGCGGAACAGTGTGGTGCAACAGACAAAAGGTTTCGTGTCAGTAGGAGGCTATGCTAAGAGGAGAGGGACGTGATAAGTTGTCCCACCAAAACAAGGTTGTGCATCAGTAGGAGGCTGCGCTAAGAGGATAGGTCTGCAACATGTAAAAGGCCTGGGGTTGTGCGACAGGGGGTCTCCATATATAGAAAGAGTGGCTTGCATTGTATGAGAGGCTCCATGATGGTGACCAGACGTCACATCAATACTTAATCACAACTGTCAAAGAGGGAAATGATGCCACATTTGACATCACAGTTAATGATAGCATATATGAAAGGCAGGGTGGTAGAATCGACGCCATATTTCGCACACACTTGAATGATTTCATCCTAATGATGCACCCGAGAGAGTCATGATGGCATATAAGCCAAATTTGGTGTTATAAGTTGAGGGTCGGTAGTTGAATGAACCCCATTAGGAAGTGATGCATTGAGAAAAGTTGCGGAAGAGTTAGGTTGGGTCATTGAAGGAAGCTCCGCTGCATAAGGCAGCGACTATCGAAGGGGCAACGCAGGCTTCCCTGGATATGGGGCAGCCTAGGAGTGAATGTTGTCTCAGCAGAAATTGATGAAGAAGTTGTGAGTATGTGTGTTAGTTTGGCTGAGACGGAAGTCTCTGGTGAAGTCATCCTTGCCTATATTTCTCCCCTTCGGTCATAGGTGTCGACTAAGACACCCATGAGGAATCTAGGTGGGATCAGAATTCTTGCCCCACTTGACTAAGTCTGCAGGAACATGGAATCGGGTCACCTTCAGGCAGCATACGATGAGCCCAAAAGGACCAAGTGGACAGAAGCGGCTAGAGCCTGAATGCAAGGAAGGACGAAGTGGGCAGATGCAAGGCTGCAGAATTCGTCGCCAGACGTTTCTAGAAGGGAGACATCAACTGGAGAAAGATGTAGTATTCACCGAAGCCGAATCACGATGGAATTGTAGGTTACATGAGTCCATAAGTTTGTTAAGGTCGCAGTTGGCGTTGAAGGAAGCAGTTGCGGCCAACTGCAAGTCGACATATCTAGAAATAGTTGCACACTAATGTGTATGTGATGGTTTCTTCTCTTCAGGATTGCAGAAGACACCATGGACAGTTGATGTGGCTCAAGGATGAGCCACAAGACTATGTTGGGGGCCTATTAGCAAGGGGGTGGAGATAGGTGAGTTGTGTAGCATCTAGGATGCTGTGCATACTCACGAGGCACCAGGAAAGGAAAAGATAGTGTGACAGGAAGAAAATAGTCCCTTTTTTATGTCATGTTTGTACTCATTGACCATTTCTTCAGAATATTGGTCCTTATTGGTTAAATTAGTTAGAATTTGTTAGGAATTAATTAGAAATGGACCTTGAATGTAAAGGCGCAAGCCTATATATAGAGTAAAATTGAAAATGTAAGATATCATACATCAAACAAGAGATACATCTAACATCTAAGATCAAAGAAATCTATCATTTGATGTCATGTTCCCTCAAATTGACCATTAAAAGTGTTGACCATGCTAAGTTCCTAGGGGCTCAAAGTGATATTAATTATTCTTCCTAAGACAAATTTTGCTAATACAATGTTTTAAGGCATGTATTTAATTTTATTTCAGCAATTTTATTTATTATGCATAATAATGATGTGGAATTAAGGTTTCCATGTCTAGAGTGCACATTGGGGAAAGCTAGTCAACTTGCCTTGGTAAAAATAAGAAAGTCCATGACAAAAGAAAATAGGAGAATAAATGGAAGTTGCCTAAAAGCAGTAGAAAAGAAGACATAGGTAAAAGCAAGAAAGTATTTCAAAGGGGATGGCACAGTTTTTTCTTATGGAGTTTAGAAAGCAAGAAATTTTTTGAAAGGAAAGAACCATTTCCTTATAGCCAGGAAAAGCAAAAAGTTGTCATAACTCAAAAGAAGCATCTTTTGACTAAGGGAGGGCACAGTTTATAATTTTGAAGGATGATTTGGACTTGGAAACAATTCCACATGGTCCTACTTTCCTAATTTCCCAAAGGGGGCGCTTATGTGGCAAGGGTTAGGGCACCCATGGGGTTGACTTGCTCTCACATGTCACCATTGGCCTCCACTTGCTAAAGAGGTCATCCAAAAAGATATTAAAGGTGGATTCGATCCCATTGATTCAATTTTGATGTTTTGATATTATAGTTATGCTATGTGGGCATGCTCTTTGAGTGTTGTGCCTCAAACCATTGGGTGATGATCCCCAAACCCCTCCTCCCTTCTCTTCCATTTCTCTTTCTGTCTATTGCAGGTATATGGAGTGCTAAGGTTAGTCAGTGAAGCTTATTCCAAAATTAGATTTCATCCTCCATCACCTACAAGTCGAGCTCCAGTGAATCCCATGCTTCACCTATGCTCACAACCCTCTTCCAGTGAGGATTCAGGCCTCCTTCCCATCATTTTGGAGCCTCCTTTGTATTGGCCAGTATAACATATGAATTCTGATGTATGAAAAAATTATAACTCTATTATTTTTCTGCCTCAAGTGAAAATAACTCGGTCATTAAATATTACCTTCTTTGTTTCATATTAAAAGCTTGCTTTATCAGCATATTAGGGGAATTTGATGAATTTCAGTGCAATAAAGATTATATGAGGATGTGGGAGTGATTGAGTTAATTATATATGTTCAATGGATTTTTATATATATTTTCTATATTTCATATCAGTACATAAATAAATCTTCAATGATTTATCTGCTTAATTTCATACCCTAGCTATAAAGCTAGTATTAAATAACTAGTTTTGTCATTTCTTGCATAAACAGAGCTCTGCTCACCCAAAAAATGATCCGTAAGTTCCTGTAGGTCACTAACAGACCCAAGTTCCCATAAATAATTCCATAACCTATTTTCATCATGGACATACTATTTTTTAGGATCCTCCACTGCGCAGGGTCTCCTTAGGCAAAAACCACCAAAAATCCCAAATTCACCCAAAACTCCCTAGAACTTTCTGGAACTACCCCAAAGTGTTATAAATAGTACATAACCTTAATTTATAACTTAATATCACCTCTGGAACTTACCTAAGCCTTTGGTTGGAATATGGATTGAGATTCCCTAGTTTCATGGTTTGGTGACCCAACAGCATGAAAGTAAGTTTCCGTGGAGCGGATTATAAAATATCAATGGTCCCATATCTAAATGTGTTAGGGGAATGGATTTACAAATATTCACTCACTCTTGATTGATCTCCTCTTCCCACTCTGCCTTTGCAAAATTTCCCTACCTGAAACCTTGATTTCCCTACTCTGTCAGTGCACCAAATGGTAGATTTTGTAACTCACAAAATTTAATATAAATTTGTAGAAGTGATTAATATTCTGATATGTACATCAAATCAGGGATATTACATTTGGTCAGTGAATCCTTGAATTTGTGATCGAATCTTGTGTTATCTTGTTGGTTGATCATTCTCTTGTTGTGGAGAAGTATTGTATGTTTTGGATCTATTGCGCAGAAGTAATATGACACGATGAATGTTTCGCTGAATTGCTATTTTATTTTATATCTACTTTCTGTTTTTAAGTGCTGCGATATCAATGATGGATGTTTTATGGATCTGCTCTATAAATGAGTAACATGATACTGCTGCGATGAATAAGTAAATGATGCGATCTGATTATATTTGTATAGATTTCTGATGAATGCTACGATATATGATGAAATGCTCTGTTAGATATGATAATTATGCTGATAAATCGTTGATGCCCTGATCCTCCTCCTTACAACCAGAAACTTGGTTTCGATAGCTCTCCCTTGAACATCTTGAGTGAGACTTCATCCGCTCTGCGGGTGTTGCCGGGCAGGGTAAAACCTATATGGGCCAGTGCTCAGGGAGGTCGTGCTGGTTGGGCATCGACAGAGAGGGAACCTCTATCGACGAGGCTTTGTTGGTGGGTTTTGGCCAACAAAAGAACCTTTTCAACTAGGCACAAGGTGCTTCAAGGCACAAACCCACTCTGTAAGGGGTCCAAGGCTCAAACCTACTTGTAAGGCACTGCAAGTGGGACTTGGTGGAATCAATGACAATATGTGGGGCCACTACAAGTCCAAGTTCGCAACAATGACAATTTCATCAACATATAGTGCATAAATCTTCCACAAAAATAATAGGGTGAGAGGCCAAACTCACCAAACGATAAAAATTTGGGACAAGGAAACCTTCAAAAATTCGGTCATACACAAGATTTGGGTTATGTTTCTTGGCACCCTGATGTGGGAAGTTTGGAAGGAAAGAAATGGTTAAATTTTTTAAGGACAAAAAAATTTGACCCAACTAATCTAGAGTCGGGTGGTAAAACACATTCAGGAGACCATCTAAATTACCAAGTGGCATGAAAAGGACTAGAAAATGGATGACAGTGAAAAGAGTATATTGAAGGTTTGGGGTATGGATTTCTCTCCCCAGGGATGGAAGAGGATTCAGGAAATAAAAATTATCCATGGTAGTGTGAGCACTTGGATTGCCCCTCCAAATGGCCATATAAAATTGAATTTTGATGGGGTGTCTAAGAGAAACCCAAGATCAACGATATTTGGCGAAGTGTTTCAAAGCAGTGAAGGAACTATAAAAATGTGGAACTTGAAGGTGTCACGTCCCCGTCCCTCAACCGATGAAGAGGACGCGACGGACAGATCATACACGACCGAGCATAACGCCCCAAGAACATAAACAGAATTCAAATGCCGAAATTGAAACTTACAAGCATACACAGATGCATTTATCTTTGATCATATAGCGGAAGCACACATACATTCCAGCAATCACATGTTCATCATAATTCCATATACAATTGTTATAATTGCAGAGATAGACTGGCAGCACTTATCTGTTAAT
>LPNX011161915.1:75141-134562 GCA_001517045.1 Pseudotsuga menziesii
AACAGGGGAAACAGTAGCCCCAAAACATGACAGTGAGGACGGCTCTCACAACATGGGAAAACGACCCAAACACCCTATGCGTGAGGAAAGACTCACACCCAACAGAAAAATGCACGGGAAAGACATACCCGATTTTCTGCGTGAGGAGAAAACAACTCCGATTTTGCCCGTGGATGAACAAAACAACAGCCAGGACACGAATTACAGTGCGTGGGTGCTTCAGCAACTCGTGGAGCCCCAGAAAAATGTCTGCGTGAGACTAAATTCGTCCAAAACCTGTGCGTGAGGAACCAACAGACCCAAAACCGTGGTGAGTGAGTGAACAGACCAGGGAGGAGTGCGTGAGGGTGAAGAATGGGCAACGTGGGTGGAGTGTGGATGTGGGTATGGAGCTGACAGCCTTGCCACCCCACTCCCAAAGGCAATAACTGCCCTCAACCACTCAGCCATATCTCCTCAACCACCAGCTTTGAAGCATTAAAGAGGTTGACAAGGTTGGGTGAGACAAAAAGGTGGCAAATCAACAAGGTAATAAAACATGGGTTTTTCCCCCATAACCAAGGTTTGACATCCCCCACCCCTTATCCTTCGGAACCATGCCCTTTTTATTCAACATTGCACTGCCGTAGCTGGTTGTGGTTTATTTTAATTGATGTGCGGGTTTACATGATGCCAAATTAAAATGTGCCGGATAGCACAACATACCATCGGCAATTATCCCCATTGCCGAAACATACACAGCCAAATCGATGGTGGGGATTTTGCCTTGAGCTCCTCACCATGATTAATTACAATATATACATCATGCAAACGGGGTCAACCCGGGGATGTGACAGAAGGCATGATACAAGGCGATAAATTATCTCTCAGAAATCAGTGGGAACCTCTGATAATTGAAGGGGACTCCTGTATTGTCATACAGATGGCTAAAAGACTCCAAAGCGGTCAATATGTTTTCAAAGTAGTTGGCATTTGGTGGATGGAATATCGAGTGAAAAGGTTGGAGGATATCATCAGAGGACACCACGCATGGTTTTTCATCCATGTCAAACAGGAAGGAAACAAGGTGGCGGACTTGATGGTGAATACGAGCAAAAGAAATTATTCATGGCTAGTTGCAAGCCAGCTTCCCTCAGAGAATGGTAACAAGTAGCAGTGTCTCTGCATCCACTTGGAATCCTAGGAATTTAAGATGGACCAAGAAAGGATGGGGCACACAAGGCGAGGGTCAGGTCATGTGGTCGAGGTACATGCATCTTCACCTTTCAGTTACCGAAATCATATCAACCCTTCATCATGGCTTGACGTCGGTACCTCCTCACATAACCAGGATATGATTTCCCAAGGATTCCCACCTGGTGATATTAATGCATAAATATTTGCGGTAGGTCCAACCCCAGCTGGTTTGGAGTACATAAATCTATGGAGGAAGGGTGATTGATATGGTGAGTACCATGATATTAAATAGAAAGTACAATAGTTTTAGTAAGCCTAACCGAATATGGATGCACCCTGCCTTATATATTATGTCCATAAATGGCTTCCATGCATTATGTGCTCCATATTCCATAGACAATTTGTGGGTAGCATTTGTTTTTCTATTGGTAACCTATTAAAGATCTAATCCTATACTACCCTGATGGCTCCCAAGCAGAAAGTAAGGGGAGGGAGGAAGAGAGATATTAGAGGGTAGAAGAAGGTGTCCTGGGAGACTTTGAGAGTCGGGAAGGCTTCCCATTTCTACCATGATCACATTCCTCCAATTATCAGAGAAGAGATTAACTGGTTTGAGCGAGAACTATGGAACGGAGTGCATACCATGGACATGGATATTGTTCAAGCAGAGGTTGAAGAGTGGGTAACGGGCCCAAGCACCACTGCCAGGCATCTTTTTGCGTATGAGAGGATAATAACCACCTACTGGGTCACTAAGGAGCTAGTGGCCCATGTTCTAATGGATAGGAAAAACAAGGAGATGGTCGATGAGGAACCGGTCAAAGCCTAGAAAGAACATTATCAGGATAACCAAGTTATGCATAGAAAGATTGACTGTATTGCTACAAAGATGGGAACTTTTCAGGAATTCATGGCCTGGGGAAAATACCCTTCTGGGAATTGTACTCAGGGCCCTTGTCCAATCCATGGCCCAAAGATTCAAAATGTGAATAAAGACATCTCCAACATTGGGGGGCCTCACCGCGACATCCAGACAAACTTGAGCAGCCCTCAGCCGCTGAAATGAAAGGTTCTGGTAGCTTTAGAAATAGGATGTGGCTCGATCTGTTGTGCATGTTCTAATCTAGTTGGTTGTTAGGTATTATTTTTTACTATGTTGATTTTGTTGTTAGTAGTGATGTAAGGAGAAGAAAATATCGAAGTATCATGATCTCTTTTTGGGGATATTTGGGGTGGCTCATGGTGGTTTCAACTGTAAATGGGAAAAGGGAGTGTAGGAAAAGGGTTTTTTTATGTCTAATTTGTCATGATGATATATGGGCTTCGAGGCCTTGCAAGTTCTAATTTTGTTGTAATGAAGGTTCCAAAGGCTAATATATTTTTCTTGCTTACAAAAAAAATCATGGGTAAAAGAAAGTAATAATTGATATATGTCATTCCATCAATTCAAAATGATTATTTCCCAATTTTAAGGGGAATCCCGTATTGTCATACATATGGTTAAAAGACTCCAAAACGGTCAATATGTTGTCAAAGTAGTTGGCATTTGGTGGATGGAATATCAAGTGAAAAAGTTGGCAGGTTTCATCAGAGGACACCACACATGGTTTTTCATCCACATCAAACGGGAAGGAAATAGGGTGGCAGACTTGATGGCGAATATGGGCGAAAGAAATTATTCACTGCTAGTTGCAAGCCAGCTTCCCTCGAAGAATGGTAACGAGTGGCAGTGTCTCTGCGTCCACTTGGAATACCAGGAATTTAAGATGGACCAAGAAAGGATGGGGCACACAAGGCGAGAGTCAGGTCATGTGGTCGAGGTACACGCATCTTCACTGTTCAGTTACTGAAATCATATCAACCCTTCATCATGTCTTGACGTCGATACCTCCTCACATAACCAGGATATGATTTCCCAAGGATTCCCACCTGGTGATATTAATGCAGAAATATTTGCGCTAGGTCCAACCCCAGCTGGTTAGAGTACATAAATCTATGGAGGAAGGGTGATTGATATGGTGAGTACCATGATATTAAATAGCAAGTACAATAGTTTTAGTAAGCCTAACTGAATATGGATGCACCCTGCCCTTATATATTATGTCCATGCATGGCTTCCATGCATTATGTGCTCCATATTCCATAGACAATTTGTGGGTAGCATTTGTTTTTCTATTGGTAACCTATTAAAGATCTAGGCCTATACTACCCTGATCGCTCCCAAGAAGAAAGTAAGGGGAGGGAGGAAGAGAGGTATTAGAAGGCAGAAGAAGGTGTCTCAGGAGACTTTGAGAGCCAGGCAGGATGGCCATTTCTACCATGACCACATTCCCTTAATTATCAGAGAAGAGATTAACCGGTTTGAGCAAGAACTATGGAACATAGTGCATACCATGGACATGGATATTGTTCAGGCAGAGGTTGAAGAGTGGGTAACGGGCCCGAGCACCACCGCCAGGCGTTTTTTTGCGTATGAGAGGATAATAACCACCTACTGGGTCACTAAGGAGCTAGTGGCTCATGTTCTAATGGATAGGGAAAACAAGGAGATGGCCAACGAGGAACCGGTCAAAGCCTGGAAAGAACATTATCAGGATAACCAGGTTATGCATAGAAAGATTGACTGTATTGCTACAAAGATGGAAACTTCTCAGGAATTCATGGCCTGGGGAAAATACCCTTCTGGGAATTGTTCTCAGGGCCCCTGTCCAATCCATGGCCCAAAGATTCAGAATGTGGATACAGATATCTCCAACATCAGGGGGCCTCACCGCGACATCTAGACAAACCTGAGCAGCCCTCAACCGCTGAAATGAAAGGTTCTGGTAGCTTCAGAAGTAGGATGTGGCTCGATCTGTTGTGCATCTTCTAATCTAGTTGGTTGTTAGGTCTTATTTTTTACTATGTTGATTTTGTTGTTAATAGTGCTCTAAGGAGAAGAAAATGTCGAAGTATCATGATCTCTTTTTGGGGATTTTTGGGGTGGCTCATGGTGGTTTCAATTGTAATTGGGAAAAGGGAGTGTAGGAAAAGGGATTTTTTGTGTCTAAACTGTCATGCTGATATATGGACTTCGAGGCCTTGCAAGTTCTAATTTTGCTATAATGAAGGTTCCAATCTAATCTATTTTTCTTGCTTACAAAAAAAATCATGGGTAAAAGAAAGTAATAATTGATATATGTCATTCCATCAATTCAAAATGATTATTTCCCAATTTTAATAAAAATTGAAAATTTCCTTATTATTATTTTGAATGATTTATAAAAATTAAATTAAAAAAATAGTAAATAAGATAACTCAAGGATTAAGTAAATCTCTCTATTTATAATCAAACATAAAATTTGTATTATATACACCTATTTAAAAAAAAATATTTTACCAAAATATAATATATTTTAATAATAAAATAATAACTTATCAAATTATTCCAATTATTCCATTTTATATCAATTGTTATCCCTAACTATCATTAAGGATACCAATTACCACGATCTTATTTTCCAAAAATACATTCAAAACAAAATTAAGTTATCAGCTCTATAGACAAGGAGATAATATATATCAAGGAGGACCCTTACCACTTATTCCTCATTTTAAAAAAATGGTTAATTACAACATTTTTTAATGTTCAAAGATTACTATAACTACTACCACTACAAATTTGGTCGGCCATTTGATTGGGAATTGTTCTCACCACAATTCATAATGGTATGGTATGCTTGGCATTGAAACATTTCATTAATACATTTTAAGAAAAATTAAAAAATTATAAGTAAAAAGGAAAGGAATGTATGAAAAGAGGAAACACAAATTCTTCACCATTTACAAAAGTAACTTTTAGTATTTTTATGAGTGGATTAACAAGATTAACCCGAGTATAACAAGTGTATAATCATTATTCATTTCATTGTCATCATATCTTGTTATGCTTAAATGCATTCAACATGTTCATCACAATTCATTAGACATCAATAGGATTGCAGAAGTAAAATAGACAAGATTACTTATCTTATAAGAACTCATTCTGTAACCAGCTACGTCGCTACAACGTTCCACCCAACCATAGGACAGCGTGCTCATCAATCTCTCTGCAACACTGCCACCCCTAAGCTGGGCATGATTCCTCCAGGAATAAGGGTCAATGCAGGCTTACACATAGCCAAGGGACGCAAATCAGCAAGCCAACACAGCTGGGTTTATCAGGCCATCAACAAACCAGCCAAGCCAGCATAGTCCGAAGACCAACCACTGCATACCGTAGCAAAACAACCCATTCACAGCTCTGTGAAGAAGGAAAAGACAAATGGGAATAATCCCAAACATACAATGAGCACAGCTCAAGCCCACAAGGAAACACAGAGTTGTTCTTGGCCCTAGCGTGGCCAAAACAACTCAGCAGCAACCCAAACCAGGGTACTTCAGCAGCCCAAACTCACAATGGAAACGATGGCTACTTTACATAGTCCTCAAAACAGAGAAGAATTCAGACTCCAAACAGTCCGTAGCAGCCTCAAAGCATAACAACAACATAGCTCATGGTATGGGGAAAACAACGGTCCAAAAACATAACTCGTGGGCACAACTCACAACACACAGTGGCCCAAAACGTAATTGGACACCACAACCAACAAAACGCAGGGAAGACAGCAGTCCCAAAACGTAATCAGTGAGCACAGCTCACAACACACAGTCCCTGAGCGTAGAAATGGCTCCTGCACCCGAGAATCCTGAGTGATAGCCACGATTCCACCCGCTCCCTGCATGAGGAAAACCAACGCAGAATTCCTGTGCGTGAGAACAGCAAGAATTCTCCTTCTGCGTGAAGGTGAACAACCTACAGAGAGAACGCAAATTGGAAGTGCGTGAGGATAATGAACAGACATGGTCCTTGCGTGAGGACGAACAGACCCGAGAAGAGTGGCGTGAGTGTTCAGCACAGGCATGGAGAGAATGCTGTCATGGGAGAGTGGAGTGAAAGCTTCTTCTGCCCCACGCGATGTGAAGAGGAAGAATCTGCTGGTGGAGTGGGCACGTGGGCAAGGACTGATAGTCCTCCACAACCACCACCACTCAGCAATAACTGCCCCAACTCCCAGCCATCACTGCCCTAAACAGCTCAACAAGGCATTAAAGAGGTTGAATGAGACAGAGGGAAGATGACAAATCAACAAGGTGGTAAAACACATGGGTTTCCCCCCCCCCCAGACCAAGGTTTGACATCCCCCACACCCTTATCCTTTGGAATCATGCCCTTTTCATTTTAACATTGCATTGCAGTAGCTGGTTGTGGGTTTATTTTATTTGATGTGCGTATTTACATTATGCCAACCAGAATGTGCCGGATAGCATGATATACCAGCGGCAACTATCCCTATTGCCGAAACATACACAACCAAATCCATGGTGGGGATTTTTCCTTTAGCTCCTCACCACGATTTATTACAATATATACATCATGCAAACAGGGTCAAAACCGTGGTGTTACATTCCCCTCCCCCTTGGAATAACACTGTCCTCGGTGTTCCAATACATAACAATACATATACAATTGCACATCAAAATTTCAAAATTTTGCAGATCTGTCCCACGTTCAATTATTCACTTTGAACGTTCAAGACCAAGCCCCTCGGCTTCCACGGACTTCTCCTGCTGGTTCTTAGCTCTCAGCTTATCCCGAAGTCTAGGAACTTTGTGGCTGTTGCCTTCTGCATGTTCCCTCATTGGGCAGTCCCAGCGTAAATGATGTCCTCCGCAGTCCCAGCATTTCACTGGATGCTTTATCTTTACCTACTCAATTTCCTTTGAGTCTTCATGCCTGGACCATTTCCCAACGGGTCGCTTGGACGAATGTCCCATGACTGATCCACCTTCCTTTCCTTTACTGATTTCTCCCGGAAGGATTTTCACTTCCCTTTGCAAACCAATAGAGTCTTGCAAAATATGGTGGTTCATTTCATTCTGCCTTTTCTGTATCTGGAGCATCTCCCCAAGATTCTCTTGGGTCTTGGCAATCATTTGAAGGAGACTTCCAACCAATTCCAACAACTTTTGATCTGCTTCCATGATCAATGTGCACCACTAAGTTTCACTTATCTCACCTGTGAAATGCACCATTGAAATTCTATCAGACCAAGCATAATATAGACATTAAAATCAATCAGTTAATTACCCAATTGGCATGACAGTCCAAGTCTCATCAAGGAGACTTTCATATTTTCATGCCTTCCCAATAGGCACACTAGCTCATTCATATCCATTCTTGGGCAGGGAATTAACTATTCCAGCATTCACAATTTACTTTAAGCAAATACACACATCCCATTTTCAGTCATACATGCATTCAACAATATTTTGTTTTCACCATGCATAAATATATGTATATATATATAATTAAAAAGGGCAAGAGAGAGCAGCAAGAATTTTTCCCCTCTTTGTTTTGTTCCATCCTAGAACCCACATCACCGCAGTGGCTTTTCATGCTCTCAGCCTCTTTCACTTCACTATGAATGTTGGACCAATCCTTCTTGGTCATGACACTTAGTGTGTTTGGTCTATTCCAGACCTCTAAACCATGGAGTCTCTCCACATGGTTTTCCTCGGCTGCTAAGAACCTCACGGTCTCACTAGCACCTTTTTCATTACCGCTCATTCCGAGCTCTCCAGGACAGTCACATGTCCACATGCATCTCTAGGATGCTCTCATAGTCCTCGTTCCCGGTGATACCTATATCCAAACATTGAATAAATTCACATGTTTATTTTATTCTCATCGATTTTACCTCTAGAACAAGAGCTTAAAACATCATAACCAAATCATATACACATGTATATTCATAAGCAAAATAATCCAATGCTTATATGTATTGTGCGTTTCCTCGTTGGTCCATAGGATCCTGCTTCGCTTTGCAAGCCTTGGGATCGCCTATGGACTTGGATGTTAGGTTAGCACGCAGGCTGCTCCACAACATCAAATAATTAATGTCTAGCCATTACATCTTCATGTCGACTCGGCTTGGAACTTTACCATGACCATTTCCAGGTCTAGGATCTACTATGGATCCTCAGGCATATCACAACCCAACATAAACTTATACCAATATACACACTTATATCAACAATAACCCTTACTCCACAACCCCTCACAACAACCATTTACCTTTTACCTTTACTTTTAGGGTGCAACACCCAACTGCATCTATTTAGCCTGTCAACACAAGCAATATAAGCAAAACTCATCAGCGTTATTGCTCTAAAAACCGTAATCATATTTCATATCATTCAATATCAAATATTGAGACACCAGGAGTGCATCCACTCCCTAGGGTGTAATCAATATTGAAAACCCTTTCATGATCCGACATCGGAAAAGTGTGCACCCTTTCCCGGTGTGTGCCATGTAGGCCCTATTCATACTCAAGCAATCGGTCATCATGGAAATAATTCAAAACATGTTCCGCATATGGAATTTTAACAATTTGACATGCATATTCTTAGCAAGGGTTACAGAACACTTATCCATTTGTCGATGCAGTATTCTTTTGTTAAGGAGGAATGGGGCTCCCTTCTCTGAGTTGACAGTCCCTCGGATAGCCACCTCAACTCCTTTTCACATTTCATATCCACACATGTCTTGCCGACATAATTTATACCATCTCACTCATGTTGCTTACCAAACATGCAGTGCAGATGAGACATTTCCAAAATGTCCAATGGAGTTTCACCCGAAACCCATTTCCAAGATAAGGGAAATCCTTATAAACCACCCTACCCACCCCCACCTTAAACCCCTCATCCCCCCAATACCGGAAATACATTGGTTTGATTTTTTATAATTTTAAAACCCACAATATGAACTAACGTGATAGGATATTGGTAAACAAGTGAAGACCCCGTGAAGAGAATCCGAAATTTGCAAATATTGGGGACTACTGGGACGAGGAGACCATGGAAAAGATCACAGATCTATTGCATGAGTTTCAAGATCTGTTCCCGACAAAATTCTCAGAAATGAAGGGGATATTGGGTGACCTAGGGGAAATGAAAATCCCATTAAAAGCAGATTCAAAACTAGTGCGACAGAGGCCATATCGCTTCAATCCACGATATAAAAAAAGGGTCAAGGATGAACTTGACCAAATGCTAGATGCAGGGATTATTGAGCCTTTTGAAGAATAGGAATGGATAAGCCCTATGGTAGTCCAAGACAAGAAAACTGGCGAAATATGAATCTGTGTTGATCTAAGAAAGATGAATGATGCTTGCATGCATGATCCCTTTTCAACACCGTTCACGAATGAGGTTCTTGAGGGAGTAGGTGGTCAAGAAATGTATTCTTTCACAGATGGATTTTCTAGTTATCACCAGATCAGAATTGCAAAGGAGGACCGTCACAAAATCATATTTGTCACCGAATGTGGTTGCTTTAAATACACAGTGATTCCCTTTGGATTGAAGAATGCACCTATGGTATTCTCTTGGGTTGTTTTCGCTGCATTTAAAGATTTTATTCATAAATTTTTGCAAGTATATATGGATGATTGGACAGTCTACGGGCTGATTAAAGATCTCTTGGAAAACCTGCACTTGATGCTAGAAAGGTGTCGACAACATCAAATCGCATTGAACTCAAAGAAATGCATCTTCTGTGCACCGTTTGGGATATTGTTGGGTCATATCATTTATAAGCAGGGGCTTCTGGTTGATCCAATGAAGATTGCACTCATTCTGAGCCTGCCGCCACCTACAAATACGAAGATGCTTCGTGTGAAACTGGGACATACTGGGTATTGTCTCAAGTTCATCCGTGATTATGCTGTGATTACTGCCCCCATGGAGAAAGTGTTAAAGAAGATGCCACATTCATATGGATCCAAGAGTGTCAAAGTAGCTTCAACACATTGAAGGCCAAGATGGCTTCAACACCCATACTTGTGTTCCCCGATTGGAATAAGGAGTTCCATGTCCATTCCGATGCCTCATCCGTTGCACTAGGAGTGGTACTCGCGCAACCATGAGAAGGAGATCTGGATCACCCGATTGCCTTTACTGGCAGGAAGTTATCCTTTGCTAAGAAAAATTACACGACCACAGAAAGAGAAGGGTTGGCAATGGTATATGCACTGCAGAAGTTCAGGCACTATCTCTTGGGTGGTCACTTCAAAATGTTCACTAACCATTCGCCTTTGAAATATCTGGTTAATAAGCCTGTGTTGGGGGGGAAGATATGTCGATGGCTACTTCTATTTCAGGATTTTGATTTGGAAATAATCATGAAGTTGGGATGCCTGAATGTTGGTCCCGATCATCTATCTCGCATTGAAACAGGTGAAGAGACCACCATTATTGACGATGGATTTCTGGATGCACAGTTGTTTCGAGTAAATATTGCAAATGACCATTATGCTTTGATCATTCAGTTCTTGGAAACCAGATTTGTGCCAGAGGATATGTTGACCAGTGAGAAGAAGCAGTTGGTAGTGAAGGTTTCATATTTCTAGTTGATCACGAGGCACTTATATAAACTTGGACCGGATGAGATCCTGCGATGATGCGACTTACCACACGAGCAAGGGTTGATCCTAGAAGAAACACATGCAGGAGTTACAGATGGACATTATGGAGAACGAGCGACTACACGTAAGGTACTGCGCGCTAGGCAATGGTGGCCTACTTTGCATAATGATGCTACAGACTATGCGTGGAGCTGCGACGTCTGTCAATGTGTTAGGAAACCATCGCAACACGATGAAATGTCACTTGTACCATAGGTAACTTTTCAACCTTTTGATAAATGGGTTGTAGACTTGGTGGGTCCCATAAACCCACCAAGGAAGAGAATGGGTGCGCGGTACATAATCACTACAATTGACTATTTGACAAGGTGGGCGGAGGCTGCACCAATTGTGGATTGCACCGCTGCAACAACAACAAAGTTCATATTTGAAAACATTGTGACACGGTTTGGATGCTCTAGGATACTAATGAGCGACTAGGGAAGTCACTTTATCAACTACACAGTCAAAGCACTGACAAAGGAATTGCAGGTGAAGCATAAAAAAAGTACCCCATATCACCCACAGGAAAATGCAACCGTAGAAGCCTTCAACAAAATCTTGGAAACCGCACTGACAAAGGTATGTAATGCTAATCGTGATGACTGGGATTTAAATATTCCTGCAATTCTATGGTCATATTGTACCACTTGCAAGAGGCTGACGGGGTAGACACCATTTAATTTAGTATATGGGAAAGAGGCAGTCATGGCTATGGAGTAAATTGGTCCTAGTCTGTGCATTGTAGTAGCACCTGGCATGGTCGATGAAGCATCACTTGAGAAACGAGCAACATAGCTAGTCCAACTAGAAGAGGACCGCCTCATCGAAGGCTTCTAGCAGCGTGTCGAGAAGGATTGACAGAAGGCATGGCATGACCGCCACATTAAAAAAAACAATTTTCACAAGGATATTTGGTGTTGTTATACGACAACAATTCCATGAAGCATCCATGTAAGTTACAAGTGCACTGGTTAGGCCCATATCTCGTTCATTCCATTACTTCTGGGAGTGCAGTTCAATTGCAGTAGTTAGATGGAGCAGTGCTGCCAAAGCTAGTGAATGGTAGCCGCTTGAAGCCCTATGGGACAGGGCTAAAGGTGAGCACTGCTTGAAACCCTACACGAAAAAAAAGGATATGTAGAGAGCAGAAAGGCGTGCCAAAAGGAAGTGGCCACACAAGTGTAGGAGTCAGTAGAAGAGACCGCGACAGCCACAGGGCTATGATTATGTCAACTCAGCAATAAATGTACAAAGTTAAGTTATAGGAAAGAGCCAGAGTCATGCAATTCTTGAGACGTTAAAAAAAAAAGAAAAAGAAAAAAATCTAGAGATAGGTAGCACGAGGAATGGTGGGCCCACTAGTAGGGGCAGTATTATATTAGGGGGTAGTTGATTCAACAGTTAATAGCCAATTATCCAGGGAAAACGATTGTGCTGGAACAAGGTGGTGCAACAGACAAAAGATTGTGCATCAGCAGGAGGTTACACTGAGAGGATAGGGCTGCAACAAGGTGGTCTGGCGGAACAGTGTGGTGCAACAGACAAAAGGTTTCCTGTCAGCATGAGGCTACGCTAAGAGGAGAGGGACGTGATAAGGTGTCCCACCAGAACAAGGTTGTGCATCAGTAGGAGGCTGCGCTAAGAGGATAGGTCTGCAACATGTAAAAGGCCTGGGGTTGCGTGACAAGGGGTCTCCATATATAGAAAGAGTGGCTTGCATTGTATGAGAGGCTCCATGATGGTGACCAGACGTCACATCAATACTTAATCACAACTGTCAAAGAGGGAAATGACGCCACATTTGACATCATAGTTAATGATAGCATATCTGAAAGGCAGGGTGGCAGAATCGACGCCATATTTTGCGCACACTTAAATGATTTCGTCCTAATGATGCACCCGAGAGAGTCATGATGGCATATAAGCCAAATTTGGTGTTATAAGTTGAGGGTCGGTAGTTGAATGAACCCCATTAGGAAGTGATGCACTGAGCAAAGTTGCGGAAGAGTTAGGTTGGGTCATTGAAGGAAGCTCCGCTGCATAAGGCAGCGACTGTCGAAGGGGCAACGCAGGCTTCCCTTGATATGGGGCAGCCTAGGAGTGAATGTTGTCTCAGCAGAAATTGATGAAGAAGTTGTGAGTATGTGTGTTAGTTTGGCTGAGACGGAAGTCTCTGGTGAAGTCATCCTTTCCTATATTTCTCCCCTTCGGTCATAGGTGTCGACTAAGACACCCATGAGGAATCTAGGTGGGATCAGAATTCTTGCCCCACTTGACTAAGTCTGCAGGAACATGGAATCGGGTCACCTTCAGGCAGCATACGATGAGCCCAAAAGGACCAAGTGGACAGAAGCGGGTAGAGCCTGAATGCAAGGAAGGACGAAGTGGGCAGATGCAAGGCTGCAGAATTCGTCGCCAGACGTTTCTAGAAGGGAGACATCAACTGGAGAAAGATGTAGTATTCACCGAAGCCGAATCATGATGGAATTGTAGGTTACATGAGTCCATAAGTTTGTTAAGGTCGCAGTTGGCGTTGAAGGAAGCAGTTGCGGCCAACTGCGAGTCGACATATCTGGAAATAGTTGCACACTAATGCGTATGTGACGGTTTCTTCTCTTTAGGATTGCAGAAGACACCATGGACAGTTGATGTGGCTCAAGGATGAGCCACAAGACTGTGTTGGGGGCCTGTTAGCAAGGGGGTGGAGATAGGTGAGTTGTGCAGCATCTAGGATGCTGTGCATACTCACGAGGCACCAGGAAAGGAAAAGATAGTGTGACAGGAAGAAAATAGTCCATTTTTTATGTCATGTTTGTACTCATTGACCATTTCTTCAGAATATTGGTCCTTATTGGTTAAATTAGTTAGAATTTATTAGGAATTAATTAGAAATGGACCTTGAATGTAAAGGCGCAAGCTTATATATAGAGTAAAATTGAAAATGTAAGATATCATACATCAAACAAGAGATACATCTAACATCTAAGATCAAAGAAATCTATCATTTGATGTCATGTTCCCTCAAATTGACCATTAAAAGTGTTGACCATGCTAAGTTCCTAGGGGCTCAAAGTGATATTAATTATTCTTCCTAAGACAAATTTTGCTAATACAGTGTTTTAAGGCATGTATTTAATTTTATTTCAGCAATTTTATTTATTATGCATAATAATGATGTGGAATTAAGGTTTCCATGTCAAGAGTGCACATTGGGGAAAGCTAGTCAACTTGCCTTGGTAAAAATAAGAAAGACCATGACAAAAGAAAATAGGAGAATAAAGGGAAGTTGCCTAAAAGCACCAGAAAAGTAGACATAGGTAAAAACAGGAAAGTATTTCAAAGGGGATGGCGCAGTTTTTTCTTATGGAGTTTAGAAAAGAAAGAAAGTTTTTGAAAGGAAAGAACCATTTCCTTATAGCCAGGAAAAGCAAAAAGTTGTCATAACTCAAAAGAAGCATCTTTTGACTAAGGGAGGGCACAGTTTATAATTGTGAAGGATGATTTGGACTTGGAAACAATTCCACATGGTCCTACTTTCCTAATTTCCCAAAGGGGGCGCTTATGTGGCAAGGGTTAGGGCACCCATGGGGTTGACTTGCTCTCACATGTCACCATTGGCCTCCACTTGCTAAAGAGGTCATCCAAAAAGATATTAAAGGTGGATTCGAGCCCATTGATTCAGTTTTGATGTTTTGATATTATAGTTATGCTATGTGGGCATGCTCTTTGAGTGTTGTGCCTCAAACCATTGGGTGATGATCCCCAAACCCCTCCTCCCTTCTCTTCCATTTCTCTTTCTGTCTATTGCAGGTATATGGAGTGCTAAGGTTAGCCATTGAAGCTTATTCCAAAATTAGATTTCATCCTCCATCACCTACAAGTCGAGCTCCAGTGAATCCCATGCTTCACATATGCTCACAACCCTCTTCTAGTGAGGATTCGGGCCTCCTTCCCATCATTTTGGAGCCTCCTTTGTATTGGCCAGTATAACATATGAATTTTGATGTATGAAAAACTTATAAATCTGTTATTTTTCTGCCTCAAGTCAAAATAACTCGTCCATTAAATATTACCTTCTTTGTTTCATATTAAAAGCTTGCTTTATCAGCATATTGGGGGAATTTGATGAATTTCAGTGCAATAAAGATCATATGAGGCTATGGGAGTGATTGAGTTAATTATATATGTTCAATGGAGTGTTATATATATTTTCTATATTTCATATCAGTACATAAAGAAATCTTCAATGATTTATCTGCTTAATTTCATGCCCTAGCTATAAAGCTAGTATTAAATAACTAGTTTTGTCATTTCTTGCATAAACAGAGCTCTGCTCACCCAAAAAATAATCCGTAAGTTCCTGTAGGTCACTAACAAACCCAAGTTCCCATAAATAATTCCATAACCTATTTTCATCATGGCCATACTATTTTTTAGGATCCTCCACTGCGCAGGGTCTCCCTAGGCAAAAACCACCAAAAATCCCAAATTCACCCAAAACTCCCTAGAACTTTCTGGAACTACCCCAAAGTGTTATAAATAGTACATAACCTTAATTTATGACTTAATATCACCTCTGGAACTTACCTAATCCTTTGGTTGGATTATGGATTGAGATTCCCTAGTTTCATGGTTTGGTGACCCAACAGCATGAAAGTAAGTTTTCGTGGAGCGGATTATAAAATATCAATGGTGCCATATCTAAATGTGTTAGGGGAATGGATTTACAAATATTCACTCACTCTTGATTGATCTCGTCTTCCCACTTTGCCTTTGCAAAATTTCCCTACCTAAAACCTTGATTTCCCTACTCTGTCAGTGCACCAAATGGTAGATTTTGTAACTCAGAAAATTTAATATAAATTTGTAGAAGTGATTAATATTCTGATATGTACATCAAATCAGGGATATTACATTTGGTCAGTGAATCCTTGAATTTGTGATCGAATCTTGTGTTATCTTGTGGGTTGATCATTCTCTTGTTGTGGAGAAGTATTGTATGTTTTGGATCTATTGCGCAGAAGTAATATGACATGATGAATGTTTCCCTGAATTGCTATTTTCTTTTATATCTACTTTCTATTTTTAAGTGCTGCGATATCAATGATGGATGTTTTATGGATCTGCTCTATAAATGAGTAACATGATACTGCTGCAATGAATAAGTAAATGATGCGATCTGATTAGATTTGTATAGATTTCTGATGAATGCTACGATATATGATGAAAGGCTCCGTTAGATATGATAATTATGCTGATAAATCATTGATGCCCCGATCCTCCTCCTTACAACTAGAAACTTGGTTTCGATAGCTCTCCCTTGAACATCTTGAGTGAGACTTCATCCGCTCTGCGGGTGTTGCCGGGCAGGGTAAAACCTATATGGGCCAGTGCTCAGGGAGGTCGTGCTGGTTGGGCATCGACAGAGAGGGAACCTCTATCGACGAGGCTTTGTTGGTGGGTTTTGGCCAACACAAGAACCTTTTCAACTAGGTACAAGGTGCTTCAAGGCACAAACCCACTCTGTAAGGGGTCCAAGGCTCAAACCTACTTGTAAGGCACTGCAAGTGGGACTTGGTGGAATCAATGACAATATGTGGGGCCACTACAAGTCCAAGTTGGAAACAATGACAATTTCATCAATATAGTGCATAAATCTTCCACAAAACTAATAGGGTGAGAGGCCAAACTCACCAAACGATAAAAATTTGGGACAAGGAAACCTTCAAAAATTCGGTCATACACAAGATTTGGGTTATGTTTCTTGGCACCCTGATGTGGGCAGTTTGGAAGGAAAGAAATGGTTAAATTTTTTAAGGACAAAAAATCTGACCCAACTAATCTAGAGTCGGGTGGTAAAACACATTCAGGAGACCATCTAAATTACCGAGTGGCATGAAAAGGACTGGAAAATGGATGACAGTGAAAAGAGTATATTGAAGGTTTGGGGTATGGATTTCTCTCCCCAGGGATGGAAGAGGATTCAGGAAATAAAAATTCTCTCTGGTAGTGTGAGCACTTGGATTGCCCCTTCAAATGGCCATATAAAAATGAATTTTGATGGGATGTCTAAGAGAAACCCAAGATCAACAATATTTGGCGAAGTGTTTCAAAGCAGTGAAGGAACTATAAAAATGTGGAACTTGAAGGCATGATACAAGGCGATAAATTATCTCTCAGAAATCGGTGGGAACCTCTGATAATTGAAGGGGACTCCCGTATTGTCATACAAGTGGCTAAAAGACTCCAAAGCGGTCAATATGTTTTCAAAGTAGTTGGCATTTGGTGGATGGAATATCGAGTGAAAAGGTTGGAGGATCTCATCAGAGGACACCACGCATGGTTTTTCATCCATGTCAAACAGGAAGGAAACAGGGTGGCGGAATTGATGGTGAATACGAGCAAAAGAAATTATTCATGGCTAGTTGCAAGCCAGCTTCCCTCAGAGAATGGTAACGAGTAGCAGTGTCTCTGCATCCACTTGGAATCTTAGGAATTTAAGATGGACCAAGAAAGGATGGGGCACACAAGGCGAGGGTCAGGTCATGTGGTCGAGGTACATGCATCTTCACCTTTCAGTTACCGAAATCATATCAACCCTTCATCATGGCTTGACGTCGGCACATCCTCACATAACCAGGATATGATTTCCCAAGGATTCCCACCTGGTGATATTAATGCATAAATATTTGCGGTAGGTCCAACCCCAGCTGGTTTAGAGTACATAAATCTATGGAGGAAGGGTGATTGATATGGTGAGTACCATGATATTAAATAGCAAGTACAATAGTTTTAGTAATCCTAACCGAATATGGATGCACCCTGCCTTATATATTATGTCCATGAATGGCTTCCATGCATTATGTGCTCCATATTCCATAGACAATTTGTGGGTAGCATTTGTTTTTCTATTGGTAACCTATTAAAGATCTAAGCCTATACTACCCTAATGGCTCCCAAGCAGAAAGTAAGGGGAGGGAGGAAGAGAGGTATTATAGGGTAGAAGAAGGTGTCCTGGGAGACTTTGAGAGTTGGGCAGGCTTCCCATTTCTACCATGATCACATTCCCCCAATTATCAGAGAAGAGATTAACCGGTTTGAGCGAGAACTATGGAATGGAGTGCATACCATGGACATGGATATTGTTCAAGCATAGGTTGAAGAGTGGGTAACGGGCCCGAGCACCACTGCCAGGCATCTTTTTGCGTATGAGAGGATAATAACCACCTACTGGGTCACTAAGGAGCTAGTGGCCCATGTTCTAATGGATAGGCAAAACAAGGAGATGGTCGATGAGGAACCGGTCAAAGCCTAGAAAGAACATTATCAGGATAACCAAGTTATGCATAGAAAGATTGACTGTATTGCTACAAAGATGGGAACTTCTCAGGAATTCATGGCCTGGGGAAAATACCCTTCTGGGAATTGTACTCAGGGCCCTTGTCCAATCCATGGCCCAAAGATTCAGAATGTGGATAAAGACATCTCCAACATTGGGGGGCCTCACCGCGACATCCAGACAAACTTGAGCAGCCCTCAGCTGCTGAAATGAAAGGTTCTGGTCGCTTTAGAAATAGGATGTGGCTCGATCTGTTGTGCATGTTCTAATCTAGTTGGTTGTTAGGTATTATTTTTTACTATGTTGATTTTGTTGTTAGTAGTGATGTAAGGAGAAGAAAATATCGAAGTATCATGATCTCTTTTTGGGGATATTTGGGGTGGCTCATGGTGGTTTCAACTGTAAATGGGAAAAGGGAGTGTAGGAAAAGGGTTTTTTTATGTCTAATTTGTCATGATGATATATGGGCTTCGAGGCCTTGCAAGTTCTAATTTTGTTGTAATGAAGGTTCCAAAGGCTAATATATTTTTCTTGCTTACAAAAAAAATCATGGGTAAAAGAAAGTAATAATTGATATATGTCATTCCATCAATTCAAAATGATTATTTCCCAATTTTAAGGGGAATCCCGTATTGTCATACATATGGTTAAAAGACTCCAAAGTGGTCAATATGTTGTCAAAGTAGTTGGCATTTGGTGGATGGAATATCAAGTGAAAAAGTTGGCAGGTTTCATCACAGGACACCACACATGGTTTTTCATCCACATCAAACGGGAAGGAAATAGGGTGGCAGACTTGATGGCGAATATGGGCGAAAGAAATTATTCACTGCTAGTTGCAAGCCAGCTTCCCTCGAAGAATGGTAACGAGTGGCAGTGTCTCTGCGTCCACTTGGAATCCCAGGAATTTAAGATGGACCAAGAAAGGATGGGGCACACAAGGCGAGAGTCAGGTCATGTGGTCGAGGTACACGCATCTTCACTGTTCAGTTACTGAAATCATATCAACCCTTCATCATGTCTTGACGTCGATACCTCCTCACATAACCAGGATATGATTTCCCAAGGATTCCCACCTGGTGATATTAATGCAGAAATATTTGCGCTAGGTCCAACCCCAGCTGGTTAGAGTACATAAATCTATGGAGGAAGGGTGATTGATATGGTGAGTACCATGATATTAAATAGCAAGTATAATAGTTTTAGTAAGCCTAACTGAATATGGATGCACCCTGCCCTTATATATTATGTCCATGCATGGATTCCATGCATTATGTGCTCCATATTCCATAGACAATTTGTGGGTAGCATTTGTTTTTCTATTGGTAACCTATTAAAGATCTAAGCCTATACTACCCTAATGGCTCCCAAGCAGAAAGTAAGGGGAGGGAGGAAGAGAGGTATTATAGGGTAGAAGAAGGTGTCCTGGGAGACTTTGAGAGTCGGGCAGGCTTCCCATTTCTACCATGATCACATTCCCCCAATTATCAGAGAAGAGATTAACCGGTTTGAGCGAGAACTATGGAATGGAGTGCATACCATGGACATGGATATTGTTCAAGCAGAGGTTGAAGAGTGGGTAACGGGCCCGAGCACCACTGCCAGGCATCTTTTTGCGTATGAGAGGATAATAACCACCTACTGGGTCACTAAAGAGCTAGTGGCTCATGTTCTAATGGATAGGGAAAACAAGGAGATGGCCAACGAGGAACCGGTCAAAGCCTGGAAAGAACATTATCAGGATAACCAAGTTATGCATAGAAAGATTGACTGTATTGCTACAAAGATGGGAACTTCTCAGGAATTCATGGCCTGGGGAAAATACCCTTCTGGGAATTGTACTCAGGGCCCTTGTCCAATCCATGGCCCAAAGATTCAGAATGTGGATAAAGACATCTCCAACATTGGGGGGCCTCACCGCGACATCCAGACAAACTTGAGCAGCCCTCAGCTGCTGAAATGAAAGGTTCTGGTAGCTTCAGAAGTAGGATGTGGCTCGATCTGTTGTGCATCTTCTAATCTAGTTGGTTGTTAGGTCTTATTTTTTACTATGTTGATTTTGTTGTTAATAGTGCTCTAAGGAGAAGAAAATGTCGAAGTATCATGATCTCTTTTTGGGGATTTTTGGGGTGGCTCATGGTGGTTTCAATTGTAATTGGGAAAAGGAAGTGTAGGAAAAGGGATTTTTTGTGTCTAAACTGTCATGCTGATATATGGACTTCGAGGCCTTGCAAGTTCTAATTTTGCTATAATGAAGGTTCCAATCTAATCTATTTTTCTTGCTTACAAAAAAAATCATGGGTAAAAGAAAGTAATAATTGATATATGTCATTCCATCAATTCAAAATGATTATTTCCCAATTTTAATAAAAATTGAAAATTTCCTTATTATTATTTTGAATGATTTATAAAAATTAAATTAAAAAAATAGTAAATAAGATAACTCAAGGATTAAGTAAATCTCTCTATTTATAATCAAACATAAAATTTGTATTATATACACCTATTTTAAAAAAATTATTTTACCAAAATATAATATATTTTAATAATAAAATAATAACTTATCAAATTATTCCAATTATTCCATTTTATATCAATTGTTATCCCTAACTATCATTAAAGATACCAATTACCACGATCTTATTTTCCAAAAATACATTCAAAACAAAATTAAGTTATCAGCTCTATAGACAAGGAGATAATATATATCAAGGAGGACCCTTACCACTTATTCCTCATTTTAAAAAAATGGTTAATTACAACATTTTTTAATGTTCAAAGATTACTATAACTACCACCACTACAAATTTGGTCGGCCATTTGATTGGGAATTGTTCTCACCACAATTCATAATGGTATGGTATGCTTGGCATTGAAACATTTGGTTAATACATTTTAAGAAAAATAAAAAAATTATAAGTAAAAAGGAAAGGAATGTATGAAAAGAGGAAACACAAATTCTTCACCATTTACAAAAGTAACTTTTAATATTTTTATGAGTGGATTAACAAGATTAACCTGAGTATAACAAGTGTATAATCATTATTCATTTCATGGTCATCATATCTTGTTATGCTTAAATGCATCTTGATTAAGACTTAAATAAACTTGAATTGAGGATATCAGCTTTTGTTTCATATCAGTTTGTTTATTAAGTAGTATTTATTGTATGTTTATATTAATTAGTTTAATATTTATGTTATATCATAAAGGATAAATATAAATATTTATCCTTTATGTTATATCATAAAGGATAAATATAAATATAAATATATTAATTAGTTTAATATTTATGTTATATCATAAAGGATAAAAAAACTTATAAATAAAAAACACATAAATAAATGCATATAACTAAAAACGCATATTATTAACGGTTGCAAAAGGGAAGGAAATAAATGTAATTAAAGAAGAAAACACATATTATTACACTTGTAACCTTTATTGTTCTTATACATTTGGCGGTGTTTGTACTAATATACAGCTAGTGTTTTGTGCTAGTTTTGTTTATTGTGAGATGTTAGTGTAAAGTAGATGTAAATTGATTTTTAATATATTTAATACACTGAAATCGTTTCTTACTAAACGATCATCCTTTAGCATAATTTCCTGTCCGTGGTTTCTGGAATTTTGATTGGAATACTTGAAACATTGAAACATTAACAGTTTGGATGATTTTTTTTGGCATTGTGTTTTATTTTGAGAATAATAAGGTACTATAATTGTCAATTATCTTTTGCTTCTTGGACAGCAGCAGCACCACAAAACTAGCTGTTGAAATTAATTATTAAAATTATTAAAATTGCATTGCTTTGTCTAGTAATTATGTTTAATAAATAAGGTTTTTTATTACATAAGTGTTTAGTATTTTAGTTTCATTTGGAGTATAATAGCATATTAATATTACTGGTATCAGATTTTTAAATAGAGGAAAAGGTTTTAGAAGATTTAATTAAGGTAATTAGTGATGAATATATATATAAAAAATCCTAAAAAAACAAATGCGTTATTTTTTTTTTATCTTTTTGTTTAATTATTTGGTTTAGATTGATGTTCACCAATGTTACAAAAAAAATTTATAATCCATTTCTACATCCAAGTCAAATCTTTATGACTAAAGCTATTAAAAGAGTTTATGCAATCTTTCAGCTCTTCTTCATCTTCAATATTATTATTTTTCTTTTTCATCTTCAATATTATTATTGTGTCTCTCTTCTTGTTTCTTGTATGTGCAAAACCTGTAGCCTCGATTCTTCACTCACTCCCCAACAGAACACAACTTGCTTGGTTTCTCCCCGTGAAACGTTTTCTACTGGTTTATCTATAGTGGGGGGGCAACGCTTATGCTTTTTCCATATGGTATACTCGGACGCTCGACCGAACAATCGCCTAGGTGGCAAACAGAGAGCATCCTATCAACGAAAGAAATTACAGTCTTCATCTAGTAAAAGATGGAAACCTCCTCCTGTGGGATGCAGATGGAAGTGTTGTGTGGAGCACCAAAACTAGTAACATGAAAGTAATGAAGGTTGTGTTTCTAGAAACGGGAAATATGGCATTGTTAAGAAATGATCATGAGTTTGTGTGGGAAATCTTTCAATATCCAACCGATACTCTTTTTCCACTCCAGCTTCTCAGAAATAATCAACAGTTAATATTGAGACTGTAGAGGGACAATTCGTTTAAACAAGGCTACTATCGTCTCTGTTTTGATAGTGATAACGTTTTTCGACTTCTTTACCAGCGATCAGGCATAATGGACAACTACGGGCCCTTTGGCAAAGGTAGAAACACATTAAATGTCAAAGCGGTGTTAAATGGTTTCGGTGCTTTCTAATCAAGTGATAGGTTTAGCTTTGAGGCATCAGATTATGGAGAAGGACCCAATAGAAGATTAACTTTAGACGTTGACGGAAACCTGAGGCTATACAGCTTGGTGGAAGATACATGTATATGGAACATTACTTGGATGCAGGCCTGGAATTTGACGAGGTGTAACACGTATTTAGACAACTGGAACGTATTTGATAGGTAAAATTTGACACAGGTCGTGAAGAACCTCAACAAATCAATATCTTATTACGTAGATGAGTGTTACATATAAAGGAAATCAAAACCGTTATCTATAGTTAGATGATGAGATTATTAACTAGAATTTACTAACTAATAACTGAAATATTATTTACAATGTAATTCCGAAGGATTATTCAACATTCCCCCCTTAATCCGAAGGGACATCTGACATGCCAAGCTGCATTCTAAAATTTTCAAACTTTTCACAGCCCAATGCTTTAGTAAAGATATCTGCAATTTTCTCTGAAGTAGAACAGTGTGTCAGATGAATGGTTTTGGCCTCAACATGATGTCGAATATAAGTGATATTTGGTGTTGATATGTTTGGTTCGATCATGGAATTTTGGGTTCTTGGCCAATTGAATTGCAGAAGTGTTGTCAACAAAGAGAGGCGTTGAAGTCACTTGTTTCTCCTACAAGTCTTCAAGTATTTTACAAAGCCAAATGATTTCTTTTGTGTCTTGCGTTGTTGCAACATATTCGGCTTCAGTTGTAGAATTAGCAGGAACAGATTGCTTTCGTGATCTCCATGTGATAGCTGTTGATCCAAGGTTCATCAAATAACCTGAAGTAGAGACCTCATGCTCTTTATCTCCATCAAAATCATAATATGAATAACCAATGAGATGAAAGTCTGAAACTTTAGAATATTTGATGCCATAAGATTGAGTCCCTTTTAAATATTTGAGCACTCGCTTTGCTGCATTCCAATGACCTTCACAGGGATGATGTATAAACGTGGAAAGTATTTCTACATCAAACGTTATGTCAGGATGAGTAGTAGTAAGATAAATTAAACTTCCAACAAGCTTCATGTACTTTGTTGGATCTTCAAATGGGCTACCTTCATTTGAAGTAAGCTTTAGATTCTGCTCCATTGGTGTAGAAACATGATTACAATCCTGCATACCAAATTTGTTTAATAACTCTCCAACATATTTTTTCTGAGAAATGAAAATGTGCTTTGGTTTTTTATCTACTTCAATTCCTAAATAATAATGTAATAATCCCAAAGCTGTGATATCAAAAACCTTTTTCAACTCTCTTTTGATAGATACTATATAATCATCATTATTTCCTGTGATAAGCAAATCATCCAGATAGACAACTAGATATACAACCGATCTTCCAACTTTCTTGACAAATAAAGTTGCGTCATCTAGATTGAAATGATTATAATTCAATTTGAGAAGATGTTCAATTAACTTTTCATACCATGCTCGGGGTGCTTGCTTCAAACCATATAAAGATTTGACCAATTTGCATACCTTTTGTTCTTGACCTTTGATAGCAAAGCCTTCAGGCTGATCCATATAGACATATTCTTTCAAGTCTCCATTCAAAAAGGTGGGTTTAACATCCATATGATGTATTTTCCATTCTTTTTGTGCTGCTAATGAAAACAAAGTTCGAATGGTGCCCCATTTAGCTGTAGGAGCAAATGTTTGTGTAATCAGCAGCTTCTTTCTGTTAGAAAAGAGGACCGCAGAGCAATAACAAATATACAGTTAAATCATTAAACAAGATGCAAAACACATTAAACACATTACAGAGAGACACATATATAATGTGGTTCACCCAAACGATGGGCTACGTCCACAAAGAAATTGCTAATCCTTTTACTACAGTCTAGAAATATGAAGAGATACAACCTGCAGCAAAACCACTACACTTCCTATTTACACTCTCATAGTGTCTCTCACACAATCACAGATATTGTTTACAATACAATAATACCATACACAACCGTGTTACAATGCTTTCTTTTATAGGGGAAAAATACCATGGGAAAATACTACGGTTAACCCAATACCATGGGTCCACAAAACTATTGGCCAACAAACATCCCAAATTTTTTTTCTCGAGAGCTCCTCCTCCAAACCCCTGTTTCTTGGGGGCGCTACTCCCGAACCCTCGTGTCTCGGGGGTGTTTCCCCCAAACCCCTTTTTCATAATGCTTCCCTAAACCCCAAGGCAAGGGGAACGAGTGTACAGTACACCTGGGGTACAAACAAAACTGAATAATATCTCTAGATCTAGAAGATCAAGTTCCACAACCAATAATCTCCCACTTGGAGATTGATCACATCAACTCCACCACTGCTGCACTTGTTGGGATATGCTCTGGACCTTGGACTTGAAAAAATTCTTATTTTTACTTTCATGCTTGAAGGCCAACAGAAACTGAGCAGGAACTCAGTTTCTCTCTAGTTACTCCCTTTGTCAACATGTATGCAGAATTTTGGCTAGTATGTATCTTTTCTAGTTTTAACAGTGCGTCATCTAGAACAAATCTTATGAAGTGGTATTTGATTTATATATGTTTAGTATTCGAATGAAAGGCTGAGTTCTTTGCAAGATGAAGGGAACTCTCGCTGTCACTCTATAGCCTGCTATTCTCCTACTTCTTACCTAATTCCTCCATGAACCTCTGCAACCAAATCATCTCCTTACTAGCCTCTGTAGCAGCAACATGCTCTGCTTCCGTTGTTGAAAGTGCAACAACCTGTTAAAGGTTTGAAATCCAACTTACTACTGTTCCACCCACAGTAAACACATACCCTATGGTGCTCCTCGTGCTATCTTTATCACCAGCCATATCTACATCAACATATCCCTATAGAATAGTGTCTGAACCTCCAAAACATAATGCACATGAAGTGATACCTCTCAAATACCTAAGAATCCACTGTACTTCTTTCCAATGCTCTTTACCTGGATTATTGATATACATGCTCACAACTCCAACTGCATTTGCAATATTTGGTCTTCTGCACACCATGGCATACATCAAGCTTCTAACCGCTGATGAATAGGGAATCCTGGACATGTAATCTATCTCTTCCCGTGTCTCTGGACACATCTCCTTACTTAGTTTGAAATGGCTGGCTAAAGTTGTACTAACTAGCTTGGCATTCTGCATTCTAAACCTCGACAACACCTTTTCTATGTACTCACCTTGAGACAATGTCAATTTGTGATTTTTCCTGTCTCTTGTTATTCTCATACCAAGGATTTGCTTTGCACCACCGAAATCCTTCATCGCAAATGAATTAGCTAGTTTTCTTTTGAGCACATTTATATCCTGCATGTTAGACCCCGCAACAAGCATGTCATCCACATACAATAAAAAGATAATATATCTTCCGTTATCTAGCCTCTTGAAATAAACACAGTGGTCAAAATGACATCTATCATAACCTTGTTATGTCATAAACTTATCAAATTTTAAATACCACTGCCTTGGAGCTTGCTTCAGGCCATACAATCTCTTCTTCAACCTGCAAACCATATTCTCCTTCCCTTTGACCTCATACCCTTGTGGCTGCTGCATATAAATCTCTTCCTCTAAATCCCCATGGAGAAAGGTTGTTTTTGCATCTAACTGTTCAAGATGCAAATCTTCTACTGCCACTAGACTTAAAATAGTTCTAATTGAATTCATTTTAACAACAGGAGAAAATATTTCATCAAAGTTTATACCTTTATTTTGTGCAAACCCTTTACAAAAAGTCTATCCTTGTACTGCTTCTTGCCTCCATCTTCTTCCTTCAACCTGTAAACCTATTTATTCTGCAATTCCCTTTTTTATGCAGGCAACTTAACCAGATCCCAAGTCTGGTTTCTTACCAATGAGTCCATCTCCTCATCCATGCCTTGCTCCCACTTCTTTCCAGTTTCTACTTGCATTGCTTCTTCATATCATTCTGGTTCACCAGAATCAGCCATCAATAAATAACATAGTGAAGGAAAAAATCATTCAGGGGGTCTACTTAACCTAGTAGGCTTTTTTACAATTGCAGGAGTTTCAGGTACCTGCTATTGTTCTTGATTTTCTGGTTCCTTTGGAACTTCATCTTCTTTGATTTCATCAAGCACTATGTACCCTGTGTTTTCCTTTTCCACTTTCTTTCCCTGCAACTGATCTTTGTACATATCCTTTTCATTGAATACTACGTCTCTACTTCTAATGATTTTTTCGTTTTTCATAATCCCATAAACGATAACCAAAATCATCAACCCCGTATCCAATAAAGGTACATTTCTTGGATTTAGCTTCAATCTTTGTTCTATCATCTTTATCAATATGGACAAATGCTTCACAACCAAAAGTTCTTAGAAATGAGTATTTTACTTGTTTACCTGTCCATGCCTCCTCTGGAATCCCACCATCCAAAGTGCTTGAAGGACATATATTTATTAAATAAATAGAAATGTTTACATCATCAGCCCAAAACTGTAAGGGAAACCCTTCATGCAATCTCATACACCTTTCACACTCCATGATTGTTTTGTTCATACTTTCTGACACACCATTTTCTTGTAGTGTTCCAAGGACTGTCTTCTCTCTGAAAATCCCATTGTGTGAATAGCAACTGTCAAAATCCTTGCTGTAGTATTCACCTCCATTATCAGATCTGAGACATTTCAACCTTTTTCCTGTCTCATTCTCAACCAAAGCTTTCCATTTCTTAAAAGTATCAAACACATCAGATTTTTGTCTAATGCAATAAACCCAAGTTTTTCTAGTTGCGTCATCAATAAAAGTAACATAATAACGAGAGCCACCAAGAGATTGTACCTGAGCTAGTCCCCATACATTTGTATGGACAAGCTCTAACTTTTCACTCTTCTTTTGTTTCCCAACCCTGAGAAAACTAACTGACTTTTGTTTTCCATAAACATAGTTCTCACAGAATTCCAAACTTACCTGCGTTAGATCTAGAAGCAATTTCCTTGAGTGGAGAATCTGCATCCCCTTCTCACTCATGTGGCCAAGCCTATGATGCCACAACGCCGCACCTATTTCTGTGGAAGCTACAAATATAGAATAATCAGTATTATGAGGACATAAATATAACGTAACTACCCTATCTCCTTTTTCTATTACCATTGATCCTTTAGTGACCTTCCACCACATTTCTCCAAACATAGACAAACAACCGCCATATCCCAACTGCCTTGTTGAGATCATATTTCTTTTCATAGTAGGAATGTGCCTTACATCTTTTAGCAGCCAGTCATTTCCATTATTTAACTTAATCCGTACCTTACCCTTTCAAACAATTTTACATGGTTCATCATCCCCCAATAGCACATGCCCAAAATTACCTTGAACATAATCATGAAGAATTTTCTATGGGGTGTAGCATGACATGAAGCCCCTGAATCTACTACCCATTGATCACTAGTATTATATAATGAAAGAATCAAAGAATCTTGTAACACATCACCTGCTACATTCGCTTCCTGGGTAGTCTCTTGCTATCTGTCTCCTTTCTTCTTTGGAGCTCTGCTGTCTTTTTTCAGATGTCCTTTCTTACCACAGTTCTAACACTCTATTTTTTTGAATATGGACTTAGATCTTCCCTTTCCAGACTTTCCGTGGTTACCTGGGATCTTTCCTCTCTCCTTTAGTCTCCCTCTGCTCTCCATGGTCAACGCATTACCTGATGTCTCACCTGTGCTTTTTCTTTGCATTTCCTGGCTAAGAATAACACCAAAAACATCATCAAACTTAAGAGTGTTTGAACTAGGGACATAGTTACTTAAAGCCATGACCAAGCTATTCCATCTTTCTGGCAATGAACATAAGATTAGAAGAGCCCCAACCTCATCATCAAAGTTCACTTTTACAGAACTTAATTGACTAGTAAGTGTGTTAAACTCATTTAAATGATCGACAAAAGACCCACCTTTCGACATCTTCATATTAAATAAACACTTCATAACTTAATACCTTGTTGGAAGCTGAGGGTTTTTCGTAGAGCTTACTCAATGTGCTCATCATGCCCTCTGTTGTTTTTTCTTTCGAAATATTGAAATCCACCGATGAAGATAAGCACAGTCGTATTATTCCTAGTGCCTTTATGTCAAGAACCTCCCATTCTTCATCCTTCATAGCCGTCGACTGTTTTTCTTTTCTGCCCAACAACAGGTACAGATCCTTTTGGTATAGATAGTCCTTAAATTTCTCGACCCGTTAAATTTCTAGTACAGATAGTCCTCCATTGCTCCCACTCAAACCAGGACCCCTTTTTTCCTACAAGTTTACCAACAAGATAGACCTTTTGGCTCTGATACCAATTGTTAGAAAACAGGACCGTAGAGCAATAACAAATATACAGTTAAATCATTAAACAAGATGCAAAACACATTACAGAGAGACACATATATAACATGGTTCACCCAAACGATGGGCTACGTCCACAAATAAATTGCCATTCCTTTTATTACAGTCCAGAAAGATGAAGGGATACAACTTGCTGTAAAACCATTGCACTTCCTCTTCATGCTCTCAAAGTCTCTCTCACACAATCACAGAGATTGTTTACAATGAAATAATACCATACACAACTGTGTTATAATGCTTTATTTTATAGGGGAAAATACCATGGGAAAATACTATAGTTAACCCAATACCATGGGTCCGCAAAACTGTTGGCCAACAAACATCCCAAAGAATTTTCTTGAGGGCTCCACCCCCAAACCCCAAGGTAGGGGAAACAAGTGTACAATACACCTAGGGTACAAACACGACTGAATAATATCTCTGGATCTGGAAGATCATGCTCCACAACCAACACTTTCAGTGCATACCCTTTTTCTGCAAGTCTCGCTTTGTGTTTGTCAAGTGACCCATCTTCTTTATACTTATTCTTATATACCCACTTTCATCCAATTGGTTTGGTTCCAAATGGAGGGTCCACCAACCTCCAAGTTCCATTTTTTGTGAGAGCATCATACTCTCTTTGCATTGCATTTTTCCATACATCACTATTTACTGCTTCTTGAAAAGATACAGGTTCATCAAAAGCATGGAAGTTTAATTCACAATCTAATGTGACAAAATCATCATACCTTTTTGGAAATGTCTTAGTCTGTATCGATCTACAAACTTCTTCTTATTGTGGTGTTTGCTCCGTTTCTTCTTTAAGAATTGGTTCTGCATTATCTATGATACTTAATTTATCCATTCCATTAACAATATCATCAACTGTCTCATCTTATGTTTCATCAACTTGTGCATCAGAAGAAATTGTTACTATAGAAGGAAATTCCAAAACTTGACTTAATCCCCCCTTCAATATTTGGAAGTTCATTATCCATTTCATGATAGATTTTTTTAGAATGAAATCTATCAAGCTAAGCAAGTTGTTTATCAATAGTGAGCACATCTTTCTAAAATTCAAGAAATATAACATCTCTAGAAACAATAAAATTCTTGTTATCTTCATCATACAATCTATAATCTTTAGACATATTAGAATATCCCGAAAAAATACACTTTCGACTTCTTGCTCCCAATTTATGTCTCTATTGCTCAGGAATCAAAGCATAACATGTGGAACCAAAAATTCTAAAATGCTTGACAGTTGGAAGATGGTCATGCCGCATTTCATAAGGTGTTTTGTTTTGTAGTGCACCAAAAGGACATCTATTCTTAATGTAGACAGCACAAAGAACTGCTTCTCCCCAAAACATTTGCTTGACATTCTTAAAAAACATCATTTATCTTACCATATTCAACAATGTCCTATTCATACGTTTTACCACACCATTTTGTTGTGGATTATAAGGAACAATTGTTTGATGTTTAATACCATTCTCCTGCAAATATTTTTCAAAATCTTGAGATGTATATTCACCACCGTTATTAGTTCAAAGGGTTCCAATATTGAGCTGAGCTTCATTTTTAATCCATAAATGAAAATTTCTGAATGTGTCAAAAGCTTGAGATTTTGCTTCTAATAAATAAACCCAACACATCCTTGCAAAGTCATCAATGAAAGTAATTATATACTTGTTACCATTTGCTGATGGAAAGAGCATGGGCCCACATATATCTGAGTGAATAAAACCAAGCTTTCTTGAAGCTTGAAACATAGAATCATGAAAAGGTTGTTTACTATGCTTGCCTAAAATACAAGAATCACATGGGGGAAGTTGTCTTGGAATAGAAGGAAGCCCTTGAACTCCTTTCTGTTTCATGATTTTGAGACTATCATAATTAATATGACCAAATCTAACATGCCATAACAAACTGGAAGATAAATTACTATTGTGCTGAACCAAATTTGCAGAATTCTGTGAATTGGATGATGTACCATTCAACTTTAAAAGTTTGTTATCTTCCACTCCTTTCATTACAATCGCATTATCTTAAGCTCTTCTAATTTCAATGATACCAACCAACATATGTATTGAGTGATCTTGTTGTCTAATTTTCACAAGAGATGTTAGATCTCTTCAATTGTGGAACATAAAGAACATAAGAAAGTATATAATCAGCAAGTCTTGATAATTTCAATCTAACAGAACCAATTCCTGAAGGTTTTAATTGAGACTTCTCTGCCAAATGTACTACCCCATCAATTTGATCACTAAAAGTTTCAAAGAAGTCTTTTCTAAATTTCATATCACATGTGGCTCCAGTATCTAGTAACCAAATGTCATTCCAAGGAAACGAAGTACTGAAAGCTTCTTCAATTCCTAGATTACAATGTGCAACAACATAATGTGCAGATTCAGGAGGGTTACCTTTATCTTGTACTTTCTCTTTCTTGTTAACAATTTTCTCCCAAAGAAGTTCTACAATAACTGGCAGTATGACCAGTTTTTCCACATCTATAACAATGTTTCTCTCCTTGATTAAATATTCCCCCCCTTCCTCTGTAACCTTCTGATAAGAAAGAAAGAAGAGTCTTTTGTTGAGTAATTGAGTCATTTGTGGAAGTCATTAGTTAGTTATGACCATATATTTTTCCCCTTTTTCATAAGGTGCATCTCCTATATTACTTGTATGTGGTAACTATTATTGCAAATATAAATTTAATTCAAAAAACAAGAAAGTTTGTGTGTTACAAATTTTTTTAAATAAAAATGTAAATATGGGTAACCTCTTGATAAGAAAGAAAAAAATAATCATTTATTGGGTAATTGATTCATGTGTAGAAATTGCTTTAAAATTAGTTTTTTTATTTATAATTTTATAAAATTTAATTATTCTATTATAAAAGAAATAGACAATTTTTTTATAATTAAAAATTATTATATTTAAAATAATAATATATTATATTATTGCTAGTTAAGAATATATACAAATTTTAGTGTTCTTATATAATTATTGGTTATGATATATATATCATAATGTAATTTATTATTTATCATAATGTAATTTATTATTTTGTTAGCTAGTTTCATATTAGTAATTTTTAATATAGATTTAATTTCAAATTCTATGTTTTATATATGGTTTTTTGGACATATGTTTGAGTTAATTTTTTTGGTTTGGTATACTTTTGGATATAGGTGGTGAGTCATTAAAATTTACAATGTCTCAAAAAAAAAAGTCCAAGTCACAATTGGAGAAATGTTTGGATGGAAAAAAGAACAAACTTGCAAGATTCAAAATGATTAAAACACTAGTGAAGAAACTTATAATACTCAAATGTAGAAACAATTGGATGAAATTTTTGGAAGAGTCTCTGATCAAGATGTAGATGAAGAAAGAAATGAAGTTGAAGAAGAGGTTGATAATGAAAATAAAATGAAAGTGCAATAAAAAAGAAAATTTTGTATGGAATGGTTAGATTAATTTGATTGGTTGAATAATGTGAGGAAATATGATAAAATATATATGAAATACAATTATTGTGAGAAGTATAGGATGAGTGGACCATGGGGTGTAGGGAATGGATGTACGACGTTACAACATGATTCTCTTGTTACTCACAAAAAATGACCAGTACACAAAGATGCTAAGGCAAGATGGATTAGTGCATTAGAGAGAAAAATGAAGCCAATTTCATATCATGTTTTACAAGTGGAAGATGCTAATAAGGAAAGAGTTATTGCTACAATGAAATACCATATTTTGTTTGCCAAGAAGATTTATCTTTATCAAAATATGAAAAACTTTGAATATTTCTCATGGATGTGAAAACACCACATATGCCAAAGTCTCAAGAGTATTCTTCATACACAAATCGTAAATCTGCAAATGATTTTATATATTGCATATCAAGATATCTTGAACGGATTCAGGTAAAAGATATGTTGGAGAGTCCTTTATTCTCATTAATGGTTGATGAAAGCACTAATTCAACCTTAGAGCAACACCTTGTTATTTATGCAACATATTTATATTCAAAGGGCCTTGGGGCACCTATTTCACAATTTATGAAGCTAAAAAATGTAATGGATGGAAAAGGGAAAACAATATATGATAGCGTCAATCAATTAATAAATGTTAGAGGCTTTCAATATAAAAATATGATAGTTGTTTCTATAGATGGGGATTAAGCATTGATTGGACATGAAAATGGACTTCTTTCAGTTTTAAAAAAAGACACTCCAAATCTTATTACAGTCCATTGTGTAGCTCATCGTGAGTCTTTAGTAGCAGCAGATGCTTCTAAAAGAATTCTTGAATTGTTATATGTTGAAAAAATTGCAAACAAAGTGTACTCGTGGATTCAATTATCACCAAAGAGAAGTAATGAACTTAATGATTTGCTTAAAGTCATGCATATTGATGTTCTTGATGTTTTGCAAATACATGCAGTGAGATGGTTATCCAGGGGAGAAGTTATTACGAGGCTTGTAAAGCTTATGCCACAATTTTAACATTATGGAAAAATGATAGAAAAACTTTATCATGGTATGATAAGACACGAATTTATTCCATTTAATTTTGTTTGCATATGCTTGCTGATGTGTTGGGTGAATTAAACAAGTTGAACAAGACTTTTCAAGAAGAAAATGTAGACATTACAACTATTGGGTTGGCTCTTGAAGTAACTATAAGTACATTGTCTAGATGGTTTTTGAGAAAAGAGAAATTTGCAGAAGATACAACTTATCTTTCAAAATTTCAATGTGATTCACAATATGGATATGTTGAAATTAAAGATGAAGGGGTAATCATAGATAGACATGAGTTACGATATATATCTATTCCAACTAGGGAAATTGATTACAGTGATATAAAATAAGCCATGAAACCTCATATTGAAGGCACACAAGAGAGTTTCTAATAACTCACAAAACACTATATTGAGTCTCTCATAGACTCTTTGAATGAAAGATTTCCAGATCTTCATCTTTTTAATGCAGAAAAACTGTTCATCCCTTGTTATTATCCAAAAGAACGTCATAATCGTGAGAAAAATTTAGAGAGCTGGCTTTTAAAACTTTTTTAGCATTTGCAGCATACCATACCAAATGATGTCAATAATGTTCATTTATTTGATGTTAAAGGTTGCAAAAGGGAGATGCACCCTTTTGTTGATTCATTAAATATTTCTTGTGAGGTTTCTCTATGAAAGAAGCATGGAAGGTCTTCCAGAACAAAAAACAATGGGACATAAATTATCCTCATATGATAAAATTATGGCAAGTTGTACTCACTATTCCTGCAAGTACAGTGGATTGTGAAAGAGGATTTTCTAAACAAAATATCATCAAAGACATTAGAAAATCAAAGCTAGGATTGGATATGCTAGATGAACTAATGAGAATATCATTGAATGGATCTGAATTATCTGTTGTTGATTGGAATGTAGTGTATGAGGTCTGGAGAGATACAAAGTCAAGAAGAGCTATTGAGCTTTGAGAACTGTAAAGTATTCCTAACTTTCTCAAGTGATTTGGGTTTATTTTCAAACCAATTATAAACAAATTTTTGGGATGGATGCATCAAGATATAACTATTGACCAGTTTTTAACTTTCCAATGAAGTATCTCTATAGTTGAAAGAATTTGGTTTTGAAAAGCTTCAACATGAAAAGGTAATGTTTTAAGCACATTGTGTAATATTTTATATTAGATTGAAGTATTTGTCTTCTGGAATTTATTTTTAATTTAATAATCTTTCTTGCAGGAATTTTGAAAATTTTGAACTTCTTATGGAATCATTTTGTGGTGATTATGGAAGTTGCAGTAGTAGTGCCATTTAGTAAAAATGGGTAAGTGTTCTATATTTTTAAGAGATAGGTATTTTTATTATTTGAGTTGGCATAGTCAATGACTTTTTCTGTTGATAAAATGATTATTGTATCTATGTTCTAGGGGTTCTATTTAGCTATAATTTATTTTGTAATAAATTTCAAGGCATATCTAATGTGATCAAATTATTATTTTTTGTGTTACAGGTTACAACTTTTGATTTCATCATTATAGTAAACTTGTTACACCATCATATTTTCTACAATACATCAGTTTTGTTACAGCTTCACAATTGGTGCCACATGAAGGGGTTTTTTTTCATGCATATTTGAGAAATGCGTCTTTTTGTAAAATTGAGCCTAGCCATAACTAAAAACCATATCTTGATAATTTTGTCCACATCATGTTCAAGAGTAGTGATCTTATTGTTGTTGAAATATAAACAAGTGTTTTTTTTTTAAATAATAGGTATTCTTATTATTTGAGTTGGCAAATTCAATGGTTGTTCTATCATTAAAAGGATTGTTGATTTTATAGTTTAGTGGTTCTATTTGGTTGTAGTAATTTGTTTTAAGGAATATTTCATGTGATATTTTGTTGTGTCACAAGATACAAATTTAGTGTACACCAATACATTATACTTGTTCCAACATCACATTTCCGACAGTACATTAGTTTTGTTAGAGCTTTACATTTGGGGCCACATGAAGGGGTTTTGGATGTTCGATGCGTATTTGAGGAAGCTTCTTTTTGTAAAATCTGATCCTAGCCATATAACTCAAAATGAGGTCTATATCATGTTCAAGAGTCACGATCTTATTGCTATTGAAATATAGTTTGGTAAAAAAATATAGTTCACTATGTATGGCACTTGGAGCAGTAGTGGTCATTTTCTTAAATATGGACAAGTAAGTGTTATCTTAATAGATATTCTTATTATTTGAGTTGAAAAATTCAAATATTTTCTTATTGATAGAATGATTGTTGATTTCATGTTTTAGGGGTTCTATTTCACTGTAATTTATTTTGCAATAGAATTTGAGGCATATTTGATGTGATAAACTTGTTATTTTATGTTACAGGTTATGACTTTACAACAATACATCATTTCCAGCAAAATATCACTTTGATTAAGCTTCACATTGGTGCCACATGAAGGGTTCTGTGATGTTCTCTTTTTGCAAAATCTGACCCCAACCATAACTCAAAACCAAATCTTCAAATTTGTTTCCATATCATGTTCAAGAGTGGTGGTCTTATTGTTGTTGAAATACAGTGTGGTCCAAAAATATGAGTCATTATATATCTATGAGGTGAATTTTCACTACTATTGTAAAACACTTTCTTTGATAATATAAATTATAGTCACATTATTACTTATTATGAGTAATTATTTTTGTATATTTATTTTATTGTTTTGTTTTTTTATTTTATTTTATATAATTTTATATTTTATATAAAAATGTAAGCAAATTTCACACTCATGGATTTGAACAAAACTTAAATCGAAGGGCATTGAAAATACAAGACCGTCATAAAATTTATGTTTGACTGGAAAAGTATATTTGATATTCCAGGCCTGCTTGGATGGCGATCTCTAATCCATGTTATGTTCATGGCTTCTGTGGAATCTAGGTCTCTACATATACCGTCCAACATGTAGTTGTATATTTCCCCCTAGTTTTCACAGGAAAGATTCCGCCGATTGGTTCGAAGGTTGCCAGTGCAAAACTCAACTTAGTCCATCTAGTACAAAGCTTATTTTTCTTCAGCATACATATTATTATGCCTATGATCTCTCTAGGCGTACTGTATTTACCCTTGAAGAAGAGTGTAAACATTTGTGCATGAATGACAGCAACTGCGAATCCTTTGTCTACCAAATGGATGGCACTGGGTTATGTGTTCCTAAGTATTTACTGATGAATGGAAATTGATCTCTTGGTTAGAAATGCCACACGTATATCAAAGCTTCCAACGATGATTCTTCTCTTTCTAATTCTACCAATGAGTTTCATCCTTTGACACTAAGGCGTTCAGATTTGACAGGAAAATACAAAAAGCAGAAGACAAGAAACTTTGAAGTTAAATATCCGTTGGGATTTTCTATCGCGTTTGGTGTGGCAGAGCTTTTTTGCACAATATTTGGATGGAGGTATATGTCCATAACATATAGATTTCTTGGGTATGAACATCTAGGCTACTTATAGATCCCAGAGGGATTCAAGAAGTTCAGCTTTGTAGAATTGAAGAAACTGACTAATAACTTCACGATAAGACTGGGAGAAGGAAGGTTTGGGACGGTTTACAAAGGCCTGTTTCCCGATCGTGAGGTGATAGTGTGAAGCGACTGGAAGGAGTATCCCAAGGTGATGATCAGTTCTAGGAAGAAGTGAGTATGATTGGGAGATTCCATCACATTAACTTAGTTTGTATGTTTGTCTTATGTGCAGAAGGAAATCACAAGTTGCTCGTTTACGAGTATGTTAAAAATGGGTCTCTAGACAACTATCTCACCGCAGAAAGTGAAGACGTTGGCCATGGTGTTGTAAAGGAAAGTTTCCTATGGCTAGGGTTTAAGAGGCCATCAACATATTGCGGTTGAAAGAGAGATTCAAATGATTCTGCAAGTATATATAAACAAGTTCAGAGATTGGAATCATTCATACCTTAGCCAAATGAAGGTTGATTCAAGTAGCCCTTCAATCCTCTTCTTGCTCCTCTTTCTCCAAGAAACCTGCAAAACAAATTATACCTTCCTCAAACCAAAATAGACTATATGAAAGGAGATTATACTCAATGAAACATGAAAACTTAATCTGATAAATAACATTATATAATCATAATCAGAGATTCAATATACAAGACAGATTGATTTGGGAAGAAGGACATCACATTTTTATTAATCATGAAATGAAGTACAAATATACCTTCTCTTTAAGTTGGGCACCTCATGAAACCTTGATCTGGTTCTGTTGCTTCTCTTCTCTAAGGAACTCATCCTCCAAGCTCTGCAACACAAGGAGATGATCACCAAGGAAAAGGTGGGGGGAAAAAGAGTCCCAATTCCTCTAGCATAACAATGCAAAGATTTAGGTCCCTTCTCATGGACCTCCCTACCTCTATTTATATTCTTCTAAAGAGATAGGGTCAAAGACAAAGTAGTTACAACTAAAGGAGTCAGTTGCATAACCACCCAAACTACCCAAACTTCGAGAAACTTATTTTTTTGACATCTACCTGAAAAACACGTGGGTTTCATAGACAACAGTTGCATATTCAGGAGGTACACATGGGTTGCAGTGTAATTAGTTGCATATTTATGGAACACGGGGGTATTATGTAGAACAAGTTGCGTGCAACACGTGGGTTTCCTTAAGGAAACTCATGTGTACATCAAACAATATCATTTTTAGGGTACTTTTGGGAATTTGAAGACTTTCGTGTATTCTGGAAAGTTTTAGCTAACTCAGATACCTTTACAACGGTGTAGAGAAGAGGTAAAACAGAGTCACAAAAATCTAGATATGGATCCTCCAATATAGGTGTTTTTTCAGTGACTTTCATGAAGTGTCGACATGCGACGAAATCATGGGAAAGTGGTCACATGAAGAGATGTTCCATTTTGGGCTATAATAGATTCCCCCTAATGTATGAGGTTATATGGGAAGATGATAGCCGAAATACATTATAAAGGAAACAACTGAGTATGGAGAGAGCAAAGAATCCAAGATCGAAAGGCTCAAACAGAGGTACTTGAAAGAGAGATAAATGTTAGACAAAACTGATCTCTGGGACATACAAGTCCATATACAAAACATCACCATAAAGATATAGGCAGATCGAACATATGTATAGCTGATGAAACTATCATGGTCGCTCAATATGCAAAAAGGCGCCATATCAAATCTAAAGAAGTCATGGCCACAAATGAACAAGGTGTATCCATACTCAACAATCGATCATATACACAAGAATAGAAGGTGGATCTATGTCTCAGAAAAATTTCACATGAAGTGTGATAAGGTCTTGCACAACTCAGGCAATAGCAATAAATAACGATGCTACTGTCGGCCCAAGGTCTTCAATCCAAACCGTCCAAAAAGGTACAAATCCTAACCATGCAAATAAAGGAGCTGAAGTTGAACATGGAGGAAACTATTTGATTATCGGTCGATGATGAGAACCATTAACGAACGTGAGGGAAACAACCATTAATGAAAATGGTCCCCAATGTACCTAGTACATTCTAACAAGTGTGAATACAAGGACTTGAAGTTGAACACTTGAAGAATCCATCGAGTAGGAGATAGTAAGGTATTACCACTACCCAGTAGTGAGGGAAATTATCACTGATGGATGCAATTCCCAAGGTTCTTTCATAAAATATAAATCTCATTCCTAGAGCAAGATGTGTTGTAGTCGATAGGAAGAGATTCGTTGGAAGGAAGGCATTAAGGCATCCTTCATCGTCCAACATGAGGTAAGTCAAAGACTAATTGGATCTGGAATTGGTACTGAATTTCACGACAAGAAACACTAAAGACATGATGTAATGAACTGATACCAGGGAATATCCAACACAAAAGGTCAAGGAAACTGCAGAATGACTGACAAAGGTTTAATCCTTGAACACTGAGCATGACAAAAAAGTGACTTACGGAGATTTTGACACAAAAGGACCAAATGACACAAATATGCAATGTAGGAGACATTGACAGATTCCCCATAAAATTGGAAAAGAAGCCAACTAGAGGAGTAAAAAACTCTGAATCGAGATAAGGTCAAAATACTAGGAACCAACTGTTTATAGACTCAAAACGGGTGCTTTGTTCAAGGAGACAATACTTGCTGCCATGATGTAAAAAACATGTGATTGAACTTCCCTTCCCTATTTCTTGTAAAGGTTTAACGAATCCAAGAAATCCAACTTGGGACCTTTTTCATTTTTGGCAAGCTCAAAGAAGAGACAGAAAAATGCTTGATAAAGCATTGATTCATGGATTTTATGAGCCCGAATTAGTGAATGCTCGACGGTGTTTTCATAGTTTAGAGAGTCTGAAAACTCCAAAGAAGACTCCAGGAGGGTTCATTTTTGTACAATTTAATCTCCTGAGGTCGGAAAAGTATAAAACAAACCACAGAAGAACTCTTTTAGCTTCCGAAGAAGTAAGGTGCACCTTTTTCATACTTAGTCAGGAAGGTCCGAAAAAGGTTAAATTACCACCTACCCAACGCTCCTTCAAAAGAAACATATAGCCTGAGTTTTAGGAGTGTGAAGGAAGGAAAGATCACTCAGAAAGATACATTTGATTACGAGAAATGGGGATTACAACAGTAAACTCTATGCTTTGTTCTTTAGGGTTTAACGAGCATGACAAAAACATAAAGTACGCTCGAAATCATTTTCATGATTGGGTCCAGAGCACAAAAAAGAGAAAACTAAGCTCATATAGGGTGTTCCTTTTTCATAAGTTTAGTCCCTCGAGTTCGGAAACTAGATAAACCTATGCCTGAGAATAATCTTCTCAATTCTGAATAAAAGAGAGTGCTCCTTTTTTGTAACTATTCCACATGGTCCGAAAAAGCGATAAACTACCACCAATGTGGATTCCCATTCACATATTCTTAATGAGCCTTAACGAACAAGTTTACATGAAGTTTACTCGAAGTCAAGTCTATTTTGAGGAGTCAGACCTGGGCCTAAGAAACTTCGTATCTTTTTCATGAAGTTTTAATGAGTCCAAAAAATTCAACTCGTGGCCTCCTTACTATTTTAATGAGCTCAAAGGAGAGTAGAAAGAATGCTCTAAATGCTCGGAGACGAGTGTCATAGGCACGCGAAACTAGTTCCACACGCAAGGAACAAACCTATGCATAATTCAAGGAACATGAGCAAGATAAAGACACTTAGGGTATGTCTCCTCAAGGTAAAAGGTGTCAAGTTGCAAAGCAAAAATGATACAAGGTTGAGCGATGGTGAGAGTAAAGATGAGGGCTGTACAACGAGCTAAAAGCATGGAATCCAGCATCAAGATCAAAAGCGCGAGCAGGATACATGTAAATGCAGTTACAACTTTAACAACAAGGCAAGGCCAGTAAATAGTTGTGAATACAACTAAAAATGTTGTCTCCAAGAAACAACAACATTAGAATCAAATTCAGAAGAAAAGATCTAATGCAGGTCACTTTGGCAGAAACACATGCAAATTTGCTATCTTCTATAAAAGGCGTAATAAAGGCAGAATCAACCAAAGAGGAATCTATAGTTCCAAGGCCCAAGGGTTTATAATCAATAAGATCAACCTCAGAAGAAAAGCAAATATCAATAGAGGAGATAGATTCTACAAGAACAAACTCAGTATCACAGGAGTTGAAAAATTCATAAGAAAAAACTAACTCATCAGGATCACTGACTTGTTGTTCGAAGGGAGAGTCCAAAAACAAAAAAGACCAACATAAGAAGTCCGATCCATGGGAGGATCAGGATTACTAAGAAAATCAGGGTTAGACTTAGTCACAACTAAACCAACATCCAAAAAAATGTCAGACTGTTTCAAATACTCTAGGAAGACTTCATCCAAAGGAAGGAGATCATCTAAGATAGGACACATGTCTAAACTTTCAAATGTATCGACAGAGTGGAGAGCAGGCTCCACAGTATGTATAGGATGACTCACCTGGTCAATTGTTGGGACTAAGTTCCGAGAAGGTAAGCATGAAAAAAGATGCTAATTCTTAGTAGCAATTGAATGCAAAGAACATGAGGCCACATAGGTCACCCGTGGTGGGGTAGTGTCTATAGAAACACTGGGAATCAATAAAGGAAATACCTGGTCTCCAGTTGGGTCAGGAGACGGATCAAGAAAATCCAACTGATCGATAGTGACAATTTCTTTACCATGATTAAAGTACATCACATGAAAGAATGTTGACACCACATCTTGCATGGCATAGACATAATGACGTACAAGGAGCATATTGAAGTCCAAGGGGTATTCTATCACCATGAAGTCAACTAAGATGGGCTTCCCTCCCAAAGTAATAGGTGTTTGAGAAATAATTCTCAAGGTTATACTCATTCTTCTATCAAATGCCAGTAACTGACTAGCACTCGACATAATGCTGGGATATCCCATGCCTCGCCAAGAACGAGCAGACAAGATACTAACTGAGGCTCCTTCTTCAACAATACAATGAGCAATCATGTATTGTTGAACTTTGACCTTTATTTGGAAAGGTGCATCAAAAGGGAGGTGCGACTCAACTAGGCTATCCCAATCAAAGGAAGCAATTCGAGAGCTTGGTGGGGGTTCATTCGAAGCGAGTTCAATGCCCCCTTGTTCAGTAAGTTTAGAACCGGTAGTGAAGAAAATGTGACTAGAAGACACTTCACTCTCCAAAGGAAGAGTGGGATTGATCGACAATGGAATTGATTCAACTGCTTCATGAAAGTCACTCTCCAAAGGGAGAGTGGGATTGACCAAATATGACATTGGTTCAATCACATAAGGATCACTCTGAACCAAAGACTGGGAAGGTTTGACCACTAGATCAACCAAAGGTTGAGTAGGTTGTTGAGAAACTATAGGTTGTTCAGGAGAAGGAAATTCTTGAGTCTCAAACCACACTCTTCGCACCTCTGCGATAGCAAGGAACTAGTGAGTAAGATGATCTCCCTCGCATAGCTTACAAGGGAACTTAAGATTGCACTTCAAATGACTAGTTTTATCAATGTTTTCAACATGAATAGTAGTGGTTGATTGTTTGCTCTCAGCATGACCTGCAGAGGAAGAGATTTTTCCCCCATCATGACCAAAAGAGGCTAGGTGACCGAGTCCAATCTGACTAAGAGAGACTGATTGTTGAAAAAATTCAGAATGTTCAAAAATAGGATGACCATTGAACCAAACCCTTTGCACCTCCGCAATGGAAGGGCATTTATAAGTAAGGTGGTCTCCCTCACAAAGCTTACAAGGAAACTTGGGATTATGTTTTGAACGGTTAGTCTTTTCAATATTGTCAGCATGACTCACAGTGGCTGACTGTTTGTCCTCAGCATGAACCATAGAGGCTAAGAGACTACCCCCAGCATGACCTGCAGAGGCTGAGAGATTGGGTCGAACATGACCTACAAATATTGGATGGACAGGATCAATAGTCTTTGCAGCAGTTGAGTGTGTGCCCCCATCATGACCTTTAGAGGCTGGGTGGATGGGTCCAACATGACCTGCAGAGGTTGGAAACGGAGGTTCAACTTGAACTACAGAGGTTGAATGGGTGCTCTCAGCATGAACTGCAGAGGCTGAGTGACTGGATCCAACATGACCTGGAAAGGTTGGAAGGATCCCACCAGCATGATCAAGAGAGGCTGGATGGTGAAGATAAACTTGACTTGCATAGGTTGAGTGCTTAGTTCCAACATGACCTGCATAGCTTGGATAGGTTCCCCCAGCATGAACTGCAGATGCTGGGTGGTGAGGTTCAACTTGACTTACAGAGGTTGAACGGGTGCCCCCTTGCTTATGTGTCTTCCACCTATTCCTCCTTCTTTTATTCCTTTTAGACTCTCAGTTACTAGTATCTGTACTTTCACCGCATGAGGTAGAAGGAGGAGGAGAAGCATCTACAGGTGAAGGGGAAGTAGTGTTTTGATTCTATTGATATAAGAAGATTACTTGAGAAGAATTAGGAGAAGTCAAGACAGTTGGAGTGGAAAACAACCACATTAGTAGCCCTAGGGTGAATCCAGGCAGATTCAAGGTGGCCATCAAAGGAACACCCACATTCCTTGTGAGAGGAATAGTACAAGGATTTCCCAGCATGGGGATCTCTTGGTTGGTGTTCAAAGGGGTGTTAGCCATAGTTTCAAACAATAATACAAAGTTGTAGGTTCACAGGAAACCAAAAATACAAAGCACACACCTGAAGGAAAACTAAGTATAAACAAACCACACAACACTCACTAAAAAATTCCTAAAGCTAAACAAACAAAAAGGTATAAGATATGCCTTCCAGTAGAAGGATGATAGACAGTTACTTGGCATCCTTGTAGATGTTCTTAGGCACAAGAGGAGGAATCAGCCAACCACCCTCCCACACCTTCTATCGAGGTTAACTTCCAAGCCCGTCCAAGGTAGACCAGAAATAGGCTTTCGGTATACCTGTGTATGAACCCTAATGTCAAAGAGACTAAAGGCTACCGAAACTATAATGAGATTTTGGGGGGACAGTTGCAAGCTTGATTCATATGCATGAGTAAAGTAGCAAAGCCCAAAACCCTGTCAACACCGGCACCGCACAGGGCCCAAGAGGTGGTATTGACAGAAGTCGCCAGATGCATAAAAATTAAGATCTACACTTGAATAAGGAATCAGAGGTCATCTCCTCAGTCCAAGTCCTCACACGGCCTCGCGCTTAACTCTTGTGTGAGAGGATATTCCCAGATACAATCAACATAGAGGAGGATTTACCTAGTGATTGGACAACTACGTCTCAAAATCAAATACTTGTGGAGAGTTAAAACTCCCTAATCCACAAGTCTAGCCTAAGCTAGTTGGTGTAGGGGCATAAAAAAGAAAACTTACTAATAATTTTTAAATTGTATCGTTCTTTTTAATAGGTTGTTTTTAGTCAGAGGTAATGGCATGAAACTCGTATGGTGTTTTGACTCAAATTTGAAACAAAATGACTAAGCAAAGAGAAATGAAATGAAAAAAGAAAACTATTCTTTTTCTTTTTTCAAATAGAAACTTGAAAGCCACAAAAGAATAATTTCTTTTTATTTTTTCAAAAATAATGATATGCAATGCATTAAATACAAAACCCTAATCTACATGCATATTAAACAACTATATGTTATTTTTCTTTTTCTTTAATAAATGCAAAAGAAAAACTACCTCCAAACAAAAGTATGCAGATGATAAGAACAAAGCAAAAGGAACTATGCTAGACAACCACCAAACAGACTCTAGAATTCCCTAAAGTCAGTATAAACCCTACTTGGAAGGAAGGATTGCATAAGAGACAAGTCAAATACTTTGTAAAGGTGAAGTTAACCAACAAAATAAGAAGGAAACAAAGACCAATAAGCTTCTAAGTCAGACAAAGATCACTAACAGAGGCTGAACAGAAACATAACCCAAAACTCATGCCAAGCAAAGGGGGTGGGGGGGATTAGCAAAGAGAAAACCATAATTCTTCAAAAATAGTTACCACATAGATAAATAACACCAAAAAGGGATGACACTAACTCCCTGGAGTCATGCACCTGCAGAGGACCCCAAAAAACCTACCAAATAACCCTCAAACAACAAAAAAAACCACAAAAAGAGGAAAAAACATTGTTTCTGAGGCACACGCAGGTTGTACTATTGGATGGTTGCATGTCATATGTAGGTTAATAGTATAGAAGGTCATGTTTACAAACCATGCACATGAATGTTTAGTCTGCAACTCGTGTATGGGTGGGAAACAACTTAAAAAAAAGCCAAAAACAGCCTTAGGAAGGCAGGGGAGGTGTACTATCAGACTGAGAAGGTGTTCCTAAGTGGAAAGACGGACTTGAAAACTTGCAAAATACTAGAAGAAAGACATAGAAACCCCAAATAGACAAGGCTCTCCCCAACAGAGTCACAATTTCTATTGTAAAGGAAAGTTTCCTATGGCTAGGGCTTAAGAGGCCATCAACGTATTGGGGTTGAAAGAGAGATGCAAATGGTTATGCAAGTATATATAAACAAGTTCAAAGATTGGAATGGTTCATACCTTAGCCAAACGAAGGTTGATCCAATAATCCCTTCAATCCTCTTCTTGCTCTTCTTTCTCCAAGAGACTTGCAAGATGAATTATACCTTCCTCAAACCAAATAGACTATATGAAAGGAGATTAGATTCAATGAAACATGAAAACATAATCTGATAAATAACATCATGATAATCATAATCAGAGAATCAATATACAAGACACATTGATTTGGGAAGAAGAAGGACATCACATCTTTATTAATCATGAAATGAAGTACAAATATACCTTCTCTTCAAGTTGGGCACCTCACAAAATCTTGATCTGGTTCTGTTGCTTCTCTTCTCCAAGTAACTCAGCCTCCAAGCTCTGCAACACAAGGAGATGATCACTAGGGAAAAGGTGGGGGGAAAGAGAGTCCCAATTTCTCCAGAATAACAATGCAAAGATTCAGGTGCATTCTCATGGACCTTCCTACCTCTATTTATATGCTTCTGAAGAGATAGGGTTGAAGACAAAGTAAGTACAACTAAAGGAGTTAGTTGTATAACCACCCAAACTTCGAGAAACTTCTTTTTTTGACGTCTACAGGAAAAACATGAGGGTTTCAAAGACAACAGTCATGTATTCAGGAGGTACACATGGGTTTCGATGTAAATAGTCGTGTATTTAGGGAACACGTGGGTATTATGTAGAACCAGTTGCGTGCAACCATTAGAGGAAATTTCAACTCAAAATGGGCCTTTTAACTTTGATTCAAATTCCATGTCATCATGTGTTAGCCAATGAAATTGATTTAAATTTGAAATACCATATAGGTCTTAACCACTTTTTTAATATAAATTTGCGGATAGGTATCATAAAAAAAACTACTTTTTTTGGTTGTATTTTCGACATATCTCCCCATGTTTTTATTCAAATTTCAATCGGAAGAGCTCGTTGGATGTGGAATTAAATTCTGCATCCAACGAGTACCCACTCGGCATACTTTTGACGGACCCCTCTACCCCAAAAACAAGAAATACCTGAAAAAACATGATGATGACATCATCATCATGTTTTTTCAGGTATTTCTTGTTTTTGGGATAGCGGGGTCTGTCAAAAGTATGCCGAGTGGGTAATCGTTGGATGTGGAATTTAATTCCACATCCAACAAGCTCTCCCAATCAAAATTTGAGTAAAAACACGGGGATATATGTCAAAAATACAAACAAAAAAGTAGTTTTTTTTCTTTTCTTCCTCCAAAATTAATAAATATTATTTTATTAATTCTTTTTAGGAGGCCCATTTTGAGTTGAAATTTCCTCTAATGACGCGGGTTTCCTTAAGGAAACTCGTGTGTACATAAAAAAAATATCATTTTTAGGGTACTTTTAGGCATTTCCAGACTTTGGTGTCCTCTGGAAATTTTTATTTGACTCGTATACCTTTCCAACAGTGTAGAGAAGAGGTCAAACAAAGTTACAAAAATATGGATATAGATAATCTAATATAGGTGTTTTTTCAGTGACTTTTAGTGACTTTCATGAAGTGTCGTCATGGAAGTGTCGACATGCAACAAAATCATGGGAAAGTGGTCACACAAAGAGATGTGCCATTTTTGGATATAACACATGGCAATGACAATGAAAGAGTTTTTGGTTGGAATTAAAGACTCAGGATTGCATTGGGCACAGCGAAGGGGTTAGCCTACCTTCATGAACAATGTTTGGAATGGATTTTACACTGTGACATCAAGCCCCAAAACAAGGATGCACTTCATTTAAATTTAGTTCTCTTGTCATGAAAGGTAAGATTAGAAATGTGCGAGGGATCGAAAATTGGTCTAGGCAATCCTTAGTCGATTCGAGGTAGGGTTAACAATGTGTAAGAGTTAACAGAGCCACGAGGGCTTGAATGGGAATTTATCACCATGGAAAAGACTAGGGCTTGAATGGGCATTCATCACCATGGAAAAGAATAGCCTTTGGCACATAACTGATAGCTACAACATGGTTTATGATATCATTGTTTTTTGCACTTATTTGAACGATGTTTCTGGGTGGAGTTTGGGCTCAATAATTGTAAGAAATTCTAGAATCCACACCAGCTTGTTGCTCCCAATATTTTAGAGATGAATCCAACTAGTAAGAGTATTCACTCAGTTTGTGGGGTGGAGCTGATGAGACCCATATGCCAAATTTCTTCAGGATGGTACTTTTACAAACCATGTAGCTATCAGAATGGAAAGGCAATAGACACGCAATAGACATGGTGGGGGTACTAGATAAAACTAGTTAGAGAGGAAGTATGTTGAGAATACCCTGTGGTATATACGAAATATTATAGACTAAGATGAATCCAATGTGATGGATGAGGTGCAAAAAAAAAGGTTGTTAATAGCTAAGAAATGACAGAAGCAGTCTGGAACTATATTGGGTTATGAAGATTATCCTTGGGTAACTCCTCTACAAAAAGGAACAAACTCAAGAATTGATTAGGCTCTTACTCGCTTAATTGTGTGATGATGTCTATGTTGTCCAAACAAAGTTGGACCCGAACCCTATATGAATTTTGTTGTTGAAACTCACGTTCCCCATCCCTGATTTATATCCAGTTTTTAAGTATGTTTAGCTTATTGGTCTATGTTTATGTTGTGATTAGAGTATGGTATTTTTTTTGGCCTCAAAATTAGAAGGGCTCTCTTGGTTTCCCTATGAAGGGCAAGATCTTTTTTAGTAACTATTTAAGGATAAGAACTCTTTTGGAGACTATTGAATTAAGGTTAATTACTCTTAGCAATTGTATGAACTTTTGACTAGTAACCTATACATATTATATAATTTAATTTTTAAAATATGAACTATAATTCAATATTATTAAATTAATACATGAAAATGATTAATAATAATAATTTAATATCAAACATTTTATTTTATTATATAAAATTTTATCATAAAAATATTTTTCATTAAGTATCTATCTATATTTCAAACATTAATTTTTAATAATTGTTTAATATATTTTCATAACAACATAAAGTACTTGAAATATTTTTTTATTGTGTAACCATATATATTTCTATCATTAATTTTTAATAATTGTTTAATATGTTTTAATAACATCATAATACTTAAAACATTATTATTATTATTATAATGTAATGGCTAACCATTTGTTTTGTAAGACAATAATTAATTTTTCATTTTATTATAATATATAATGGTTAATTCTAAATTAATTTAACATGTATTGTTAATTCTATTTTGTATTCGATAGTATATTTAGTAATAGATTTAATATTACACTTATTTTTAATATTTTCTTCAATAATATTTTTAGATATTTTTTAATATTAATAACATATATAACTTACACCACAATTTTAGCGAGTAATTATACACTTATAATAGGATAATATTTGTATTAATTAGTAGTATAATATTTTAGCATAGAAAAAGTTGAAGTGAAATGGTGAAAAAATTATAGGAACTCTAAAATGTCTTAAAAAAAACTCATAATTCCAATTCTAATATTTAATATTTTGTTTATATAATTAAAAAAAGAAGAGATATGTAAACAAATTAAATAAATAGTGAATTTGTTTTTAATTATATCTATAGTTGGCATTATGATGCAGGGGCATTTTTGGGTTTAGGTATTCGACATCATCTAAAAATATTTTAGTTTGGTAAGTAGTTGTAGGAGGGAATACTTTTTTACAGAACCGTTGATGAAAATATGAGCTGCTACAGGATCTACAACTAATAGTTGTGTTATTACAGAACGCTTGTAGTTGCGGTTTCACACTACTGCATAGTAGGGTTGCGAAATGCCTATAGTTGTGGTTTTGCACTGTTGCGTAGTGGGGCTATAGAATTCCTACAACTGTGGTTCTGCACAACTGCATAATCAGACTGTGGAACGCCTGTAGCTGTGATTCCACACTATTGCATAGTTAGGATATATAACACATATAGTTGTGCTTCCACACCGTTGTATAGAAAAGCTACAAATCACGCGAACTGTTGATGTATTTGTAACTTTGAGATATATTTTGATGTATATTATCATTGTATGTTATTGTACCCTCATTGGAGATGTGTTTTCCTCCTTGTGGGATGTCTTTATTGTGTCTAGACCTTGAGGCACAACCTCCATTGTAAGTCGAGGCAATAGTCCCCAGTATGACATCATGTAACGTGTATTTGGAGTCTCTCTAGGAGAAGTCGACATTGTTAGGAAACAGGTCGGCCCAGTCATGTAAAATGTCAGTCAAGGCTTGATTAGTATAAATAGGATGGCACTCTCCCTCATTTATAAACATTGTTGGGCCCAAGGAAAGGAAGGCAGAACTCACTTAGAATTCCTCCAAAGTATCGAGATGAGCTAAATAGGAAGAAGTGGATGTGACAGAGTCAACGACTGAAGAAGTAGTCATGACGAAAGAAGGATCCATGATAGAAGGAAGGAATGCAATAAGGAAATATCTAACGAAATAACAGTACAAGAAGGCATGCAAATGGCAGAATGGTTGGAAAATGACAGTAAGGCAAAACAAATGGAAAGGAATAGATCGTGGGTACGAGTTTGGCTAGAGCCGACATAGGCCACACGTGTGAAGATATTGTTGTAATTCAGGTCATTAGCATCTACTGTTAGGTGTCACTAGAATATGAAAGACAACCTATGGGATGAATATAGGACGTCAAATGAGAAAGTGACAGGTAACGAGTCTCTAATGAGTCTATAAAAGAACCTATAAAAGGAAGAACCCAAGATGTATACAGGTTAGCTCCTGGTTGTTGTTAGTCTTTGGTTAGTTCATTGTTGTTAAACTATTAGTTGTTCTATAATTGTAGTCTATTAGAGTTGTTGAGTTCTTTGAGTTGAAGAATCTGCACTTGAGTGCACATAAGTGTAGGAGAGGTTGAATCGATCCAAGCTGTGTGCGGATCGTTAGTAGAGTTGAGTAGAAAGAGATCAAAAGAGAAGATCAGATAGCATGAGAGGAAGATCTAGAGCAGAGTTTGCAGCTTAGTGCACAGACAAAAGGTGCATATATTTCTCAAGCCAGATGAATAATAGCTTTGTGGTTTTTTTCGGATGGGTTTCCACGTTAGATTCAGTGTATTTGTGTGAATGTTGAATGTGTTTGAGTTATCTGTGTAAATGTTGCAGTGAATGAATTCTTATAGAGTTGCTCACGAATAAATATATCTGTATCAATCACATTGTTATAAGTTGAATACATTTATGCTGCACTTGGGTTTTTGTTACAATAATTGCACAAGAGAACTTGGGTTACAGTCTAGTTGTTCATAATAGGAATAAGTAATCTACCCTCGGGTTTCATTGAGCACCTTGGTAAGTGACCAAGGAACCTTAAATCCCCCACCCAACTGTGGCAATGTGCTTCTGGAAGTTACCCAAAGTAAAGATATATCGGGTGAGACTAAATCTGCATCATAGGTGTTGTTGACTAGGATTTTCTCTGTCATGACAATATCTTGGGATTTGTTGTGCTAAGAGGAAGCGACTGAACCTAGGTTAGGATCCCATAAGGAGGGACAAAAGGCAACAAATGGTTCTGTTCTCGGGACCCGAAACATTTTTGTGAGGGATATGTTGTGGGAACCAATTAAATCTGAGATCCAAGATTAGGTGGATTCCAAAGCGTTAGAATTCGCGCAAGAAGAAAGAAAAGGGTCTCATTGGAACCCAATAGAGTGGTTGGGGTGGTTCCTCTATACAGATATCCACAAGATTTTATTTTTTGAGTTTCCCATTATCTTGCATGAGTGGTCGTCTAAGTTAGCAACCTAACAAAGAAATTTCCAAGGAAGAGAACCAAGGGAGTGGAATCCTCAGTTGATTGAGCGACTAAAAAGAGTGAGCAATCCTATGTCGAGGGATGTATATTTTTGGATAAACAGTATCTTGGAGGGATAGACTACTGAGTTTGTTGTTGACACAATGTAATATACCTAAATAATTATATTACTATTATTATTAATTAATTAACAATTAGGTTAATTAGTATTAATAGTCAATGGTCACCTCTTTTCAAGGTCTGAAAATTCATAAGTTAGCTTCCATATATAATGTAATCCCATCAATGTAATAAATTATCCGAATTCAATAATAAATAAATATGTATTATCAATTATGATAATTATGTAAGGATGAATCCTTACAAGTGGTATTAGAGCCTTAAGCTCGGCTCTTTTCCTGCTCATATACTTCCTCTTGTGAACCTCACTCATTCTTGTCCAATACGTATTCACCAACTCAGTTCATCTCTTCCATTGCTCCCAACGCACCTCCTCGACACCAACTGCCATCTCCCATCTCTCCACCCCTTGATGCCGCTCAAGCTTCTCCTACGCAACTCTCCATAAACACTTCTTGGCTCCTACTCTTCACCATAAAAAATTCTCCTACTCTTAGTTTCTCTCTCCTAGTTTCTCTCTCTACCGCACACACCAACCAACCCTCGACTCCTCTCGCCATTCTCCTTGTGCTACTCCCAATTTCTCACGCCTTTTCTCATACACACTCCTAGTTTCTCTCTCTACCGCACACACCAACCAACCCTCGACTCCTCTCGCCATTCTCCTTGTGCTACTCCCAATTTCTCATGCCTTTTCTCATACACATGGTCCTCAAAAGTCTCAAAATACTCCTCTATGCATTCCCTGTCACACATCTCCATCCTGCGTGTTTCCATCCCCCTACAACTTCACGCTCATAGTAGTTTTGTTGTCGAATCTTTTCAGAGCGAGAAGACTTGTAATATACCAAACGTATATTACATTGATTGATTAATTATTAATTATTAATTTATGTTATTAATTATTTATGTAAAAATTGACATTAGAAGGACACCTTGTTTATAGGTTTCACTTCATAAATATATAATCCGCATGAACTTATTGTAGAAATCATCATTCAATTTATCAAAACTATATATTAATAAATAATATCCAACATGTTAGGTTAACCTTACAAGTGCTTTTCAAAAATAAAAATTAATAACTATATATTAAACTATATGTATACTTTATAAAAACAATATTAATAAATACTATTATTAATTAGTTAATTAATAATTATTATAATTTAAAAAAAATGTAAGACAAAATGGTCTTTAATGAAGGTGTTTATGGGCCCGACATGGGTGTGGCTCATTGGCGGTTCAATTGTTATGATGTCACAGTTGTAAATGGAGGCCACGACTTCAAATAACGCTCGTATTTACATATGTCCCATGCTTGCAGGGTGTGTGGGGCACCTAGGGGTATAGTGGTTGTAGGATTAGATCCATGGACCCTGTGTCACGCAAGTACCAAACCAGTCTCCAATTGTTGATTCCCCTTGCAAAAAAAATGAAGGTGTTTATGGGGTTTTCAAACGAGATAAATCAACTCAAGAAGTTAAAAATTTCTTTAAATGGGATATTAAAGAAATACAACCCACATAGCTTGACGCGAAAAAATATCAAATATTGACGTGGCGTCGCAAGTTCTGGACTAAGATATAAAAGAATTAGTTGAAGAACTGAAAACGTTGATAATACAATAACCAGAAGAAGAACCTAAGAAGCATGCAGACAAAAAAAACCAGAAACACATCACTCCTACCCCTCAAGTCAGTTGAAGGAGGAAGATGTTGTGACCTTTCACTTTTCAAGTGAGGGAATGCAAGCTACTATGGCACCTAAGATAGCAGAAGAGGTTATGCCCCAATAATTTCCAAATAAAGAACTGGAAATTTATTTTGCACCCACGATAGAAGAAAATGGAATCAGGGAAAAAGTTGTTGCAACTTTTGAGTTCTCATGCCGACTAGAGCTGGGATCTGCATAGGCACTCAGGTCAGAAGATTGGATTCCTATCATAAAGGAACAAGCTATGTTGACTCCTGATTTCTCAGGTCAAGGAGAGTTGGGGTGTGCATCGACACTCATGACAAAAGAAGGGACTAGGACCAAAAAAGAAAAAGATGTTACAACTTTCGTGTTCTCAGGTTAGGAAGTGTTGGGATCTACACCCTCAATAGAAGAAGTAATTGTGACTCTCAAGTTATCAACTCAAGAGGAACAAGGGACTACTGCAACTCCTACGTATTCAGGTAGGGAAGAATATAAAATTGCTACTACCCTCGGAAGGAAAGGAAGCTTGGCCGACCGACTCCTTATACCCATCCTCACAAAATATCCATACCACCAGACACCAAGTAGGATAAGAAACTACATCCCAGCAACAAACCTCAAAATGTGATACTTTGTAAATAGTGTGCACACCTACCAGAAATTTGTTGTTGCTTCCTACAAGGCAGGGAAGCAAGGCACATTAATATGCTGGTTCCAGAACAAGGACTTGTTAAGAAAGACGATAACAAGAATAATGAAATAGAAGAAGTAGAAGACATGGATATGAAAGATCACAATGATATTGACAATCACAGTTTCAATATCAATTGTAAATAAAATGACATTGTCATAGAAGTAAATAAATCCAATGTTAACAACAATTATGAGAGAATTGAAGTTATAAAGGAATGCAATGATGAAAATAAAAGTGTTAAATATGACCTTAATCATGATAACATATAACAATGAAACCCAGAGCATGGTGCGACAAATGATGAGATGAACATTCTATTAGTAGTCACAACTCAAGATGTTCTAGAATTGAAAAAGGTTTTTAGAGAACAAATATAGACAAGCTTGTGAGACAAGGAAGTAAGTACATTATTAGTAGTTTTCACTACAGATAAGAAAACCATACCAAAGCATTCAAAAATATCAAGAATCTACATGAAAATAGAAGTTCAAAAGAACACCATCAGATTAGAAGCTCAGAAGAATACTCCATATAGTTGTTATGCGTTCATCTACAGAATCATATGTAAGAAAATATTTGAATGGAAATGAGACCAAATATTTCAAGAACTACGAAACCACGGCACAATTATTTGTGGCAAGAATTCCAGTCGCAGCACCCTCATAAGAAGATTTGTGGACGAATCTTTTCAGAGCAGGATGACTTGTAATATACCTGAATAAGTATATTACTATTATTATTAATTGATTAACAATTATGTTAATTAGTATTAATGGTCAAAGGTCACCTCTTTTCAAGGTATGACCATTCATAGGCTATCTTCCATGTATAATGTAAGCCCATCAATGTAATAAATTATCAATTCAATAATAAATAAATATATAAGGATGAATCCTTACACACAATAACATCATACAGTGAGGCGGAGTAGAAGATTTTCCAAGGACCATGTGGTAGATATTTGTTGTCTTTAAAGACGTGCATAAAGATGCTTGTATGTGAAAAATGAATTGTACAAATTTGACAAGTTGGAAGCTGTGCAAAAAATGGTGGGTATTTCATAGCAGAACTCTGTGAAAAATGACGCAAACTGATTTGAGATGTTCCCTAGAGATAGTGGAATTGAACAAGAATTTGATTGTTTAAGAAGTGGAAGAATATTTAGGTCTGGAAAGCAAAGAAAGACTCTGAGAGAAAGAGAAAGTTTCATCATGACCAAAGAAGAAGTAGACCATGAGCTTGCATCATACGTTGACGAACGATCTTGTGACGAAGAAGAAGAATATCAGCCAATATCTGAAGGAGACAAAGAATCAAAAGAGTCGACTAAAGATCTAGTTCGGGAATGCGGTTACAACATGCCTATAGCACCATTCACATCTCCATAGGTAATATCTAGAGACTTATCTCCAAGTGCATATGTAAATACAAGTCGTACTAACATTGCAAATAGTAGATAAGGGAGTCTCACTAGTCAAAAATTTGAAGGCTGCAGAAGATGAAGATCAAATATGAAGGCTCAGTGTTGTAGAAGATGATGTTATAGTGCTGAAGATGTTGAATATGTTCCAATTGTTGATGTTTGTTGAAAAATTCCAATGATGTATAGATGTATCACCTTGATGATGTTGCATATGCTCTCTCTCCTTTATACTACAGTTGATGTTGTTGTTTTTAGTAGAATAGTCTTCTCATTAAGGGGGAGTGTTGGAATATTGTAACTTTGAAGAATATTCTAAATTTTTTTTACTGATTTAACCTATCGGAGATATTTTATTCCTCCGTCGGGATGTTAATATTGTATTTGGTCATCATAGAGTCATGAGGTAAAATCTTTGTGGTAAGTTCGGTCAGTAGAACCCTCCTGAATATAATATAATATTTTTTTGTGTCTTCCTAGGTGAAGTCATCCTAGTAAGTTTGTTGGGGCTGACTTGTTAGGGAAAAAGTCAAGTGGAAGAAAGAGTATAAATAGAGGATGTGTGTTCCTCATTTGACACACACACTCACTCACTTATGTATAGCGCATAGGAGAGAGAGAGAGAGAGAGAGAGAGAGAGAGAGAGAGAGAGAGAGAGAGATCTTCTGGGAGAAGGATCGACTATTTGGGATTTCATCTTTGTAATTTTGATACATCTATATAGAGGACGTTTTATTGGGTTTTCTTCCCCATGAGGGTTTCCCAAGATAAATATCTGTGTTCTTTTGTGTGGTTATGCTTGTCTTTCTTCCAGTGATCCTTTTGTATATGGTTATGATGTTATGATGATAAATGTTATTAGATCTTGTATAAACATTAAAAACTTAAGAGGGAGTTCATTTGTCTGAAGGTTCTCTGGTGATGGAGGAATTTAGAGGAGGCAATTATATCTCCTCTTTTGTTATCTTGTTTATAATATGGTAATTTCCTATAGTGTTCCCTCTATCAGTTAAATGATTTTAGGAAAAGGTGTAAAGGTTCACTATTTTTTCCACTTTCTGGTGACTTTCTTATAGAGCGGACTGAACTTTAATACTAATTACCCAGTACATAGTTTCTAGGCAAGAGAGTTTGTGATTTTTTGGTCCATATCCTTTACGAATGAAGGATAAATTAGTGCTTTTTGTATATTCTAGAGGTTTTAAGGCACATAAAGAATGTAGTTTCAATTCATACTATGAATAGAAAATTCAAATAACACTTTCTTCTTTGGAAAAAAGAAAAATAGGCCTGACAATGTTTGGGTATGAAATTCACTAATCTAAGCATGGATATGCTCTTTCCCATCAGCTATTCAATCAAGATTTAACTCAATCTCACACTCTCACAACCATCCCTTCTGTTTGAGTGAACGATTCAAAAAGTAGGGTCCAAACTACATTAATGAAGCATGAGACTTACTTCAATGCAAAGGGGATCAAAGTGTTAATATGTGTCATATCTTGCAACACATTTACCTATAAAAGTAGAGGGTGTAAAGGATAACTACATTGATGCATATTGATGATGCCCTAGACATGGGTGAATCGACCTGGTGTCCCTTCTATATAATCCATGCACTTTGAAATGTAGTATTGCATCACTCCCATGGAAAAATGTTACATTCTCATACTCTAATACGAGAGGTGAAACGTTTAAACTACTGACATTGACAAAATAATAGTTTGGCTATAATTTTGTTTAGTGACGAAGAAATTAAATCTACCTTGAATAACCATTTCCAAGAACTTTTCTCAGTCATGACAACACTATCTTTTTCATTTCTAGATATTGATTGCAATTTAAACTAAAATCAATACTCAGAAAGAGAGACTTGTAAAGAACTGAATTCCAGAAAAGGGAATTACACACTAATCCAATGTTTATATATATATTATAACTACAAAATACATCAGCAGCTTTTGGAAAATTAGAAATAGTTTTTTGTTTTCTGTGGATAGGGATGGGCACAATCTGTTTGGTATCTTTTTAATAAGTCTTGTATAGAAAGTGGGATTGAATAATATACTGATATACATAATAACATGTATTGGGAGTAACATCTATCATTATTTTTAATGGGTGCCTTGGTGGATCTTCTATCAAATGTGTCATGCCTAGAGGCGAAATGATTTTGGTGTGATAGTTAAAAAGATCATCTAACCTACCATAATTTTTAGATTATATATACTATCCCTTAAGTTACATTTCATTAAGAGCGATATGCTTTTGTGTCCACCATGGAAGACACAAAATAATTCCAATAAATACTTAGGTGACAACAAAATTAGTGATATATGCCCTTTGATTTTTTTAATAATTTCTATTGTATCTAAATGATTTCATCTTTACAGTTTAATAGCTAATAAATGATTTTATCATTCTTATCAAGCAAGACAAAGTGTCATGTAACTCCATGGTAACTGGTTGAGGATGCAGATAGTTATGTTTTTATTGTGGCTTTAGTGTTTGAAATAAATAATTTTACTTATCTTGTTAATCAACATACATAGTTACTTTCCTTGTAGGTGGTATATACATCAATGTTCTTTGCATAAACTAAGCAATGAAATATATTTAACATGTCTAGGAGTTGCAATTATATGTATTTTCTATATTCTTATTGGCATGTCCCATCTTAGACGGAAAATTAGATATTTGTAGTCCCCCAAACTTGTTCTTCTAAAATAAATCTTGTTATCAGTAGGTGATAGTTTTTTCTATAGTAGGAGTCTAGTATCACAACTCAGTTCTACTAGAAAAATGCCAGGGAGATGTTTTCTCTTTAACTATGTGACTAGACTTTGGATTAGCCTGCATTCTAGGCTACATATGTGTGTAGCGTTGAAGAGAAAACATGTAAGAAAAGTTTTTCTAGGACTAAGTTACATTATTTATTTGGGTTATTTGGTCAATTAGTTGTACAATACCAGTGATACTCATAAAAACAAATCGAGATTCTCACAAGAAGCACTGGGATATTTATTTGGGCCCTTGAAACAAGGAAAATTGATCTATAGTGTTTGGAATCTACGTTGAATAGATGCATTGAAAAGAGTTACAAATCTCTTTTTTTCATTAGTTCTTTATTTGCAGAGGTAGACATATGTGCTAAGCCTTCAATAACCTTGTAAGTTCTTATCATATTTGTTGTTATTTGTTGATTTTGACATATTTTTATCACAAATATGTAGCATGTAATATCATTAATCAAACTCCTGGTTAGGGACATGATTACTACTGGTAATTATGTTTCTAAGAGAAGTAAAATATTCCCTCCATATGACCTCCATACTGGGAATAATATTGCTTAACAATTACAGGAAGGATGCCTTTTATAGTTGGCATGTGTTTTAGCGTAAATGAGACCTTTTGCAAATTTGTTTGATGATGAAACAAACTTGCTCTTTTTTATTTATTGTTTCCATAATACATATGGTATAAGTCATCTTCTTTTAATTAGTGTACCCTTGTCACGGAATATGCAATCATTGCCAAATTTCCCCATTTCTTAAAGGGTATTAGCTAAATGGAAGAGTGCATGCCTTACAAGCAAGAGGTTGGTGTTCAATTCCTCCGTGCCCTAATGATATTGCAATATATATTGGTATTTTAATTGAAATATATTTTACTATAATTTATTATGGCTATAGGGGGGATTTTAAACTGCCTTTCTATGTTGCTACGAGGGGGGTTTCAAACCATCTATATATGTTGCTACAAGGGGGGTTCGAAACTTCCCTTGTATGTTACAACGAGGGGGGTTCATAAATTCCCCTAAAGGTTTGTAAAGAGTTTTAG
>LPNX011161915.1:134936-149721 GCA_001517045.1 Pseudotsuga menziesii
ACTGCCCCCATTTTGTTCAAGATTAAGCACCCTTGTAACCTAGGGTATAGGGTTACCAACTTACTACTAACCTTTCAGAAAATCAGCTTTAATAGATAACATAAAGGAAATAGGAAGAAATTCTTGACTTACCCAATTACCAATGGTTGATCCAAGCTTGATATTCTTCCATTCCTGTGAGTCTCCAAAGCTTCCAGGGATGCACTTCCTTCACCTGTAAAGAGAAAATTCTCCAAGTAATATCTCATGCATGTATATATAAGAGGTTAGATAAAAAATATGTCCAGTATATAATCAAATATATTCATTAACCACGATACATGAAAGAGACTCAACACAATGTTGGAAAAAGAATTCTCTTTATTAACAATCAGTGAATGAGATAAGAGTACAACCAAACTTCTGAGACAAGGACTCCTCTGCAACCAAAGGACTCTGAGTTCTGCTGCTCTAATACTTCTGAAGATAAACCAACAACATAACTTTGCTCTCCAATCTTGATTGATTAATGCTTTCCCCAAGGACTTTATTTATACTTTGGGAAATAGAATGGTTTCAAAGGTTGAAGAGGTTGAAACAGTTAGGATAGTTAATGATTAGGGCCCAACTAATCTCCATTAATCATGTTTTATATTTTTTAAGGTCAAATCAAGATGTACGTGACTATTGATATAGGAAACCCACGTATGACATGCGAGTTGCTCAAAGGAAACCCACGTACGTTGATGTACACAGGTTGCAATGTAGATAGTCACGTACAGTACATGAGTTGCAAATGAAAATATTCGCATGCGTACGTGAGTTGTAATGGAGATAGTCACGTACGCAACTCAACACTTAGAAAAATAATATGGCAAGCTGATTCAAAGGTAAATGCATCCCAAGTCATGCCCATATATAGTGTTTTGGCAAAATTCAATCCTAAAATGTCCTTTTGTGTACCAACATAAGGAATGTCAACACTCAGACGGAGAAGTTCCATTTGGGTTGATAACAGATGCCCCCTAATGTGTGAGGTCAGAGGGAAATGATGGCCGAAATACATTATAATCATTATCTTGGAGAACTCAGAATTCCAATGTATCAAAGGTAGTACCTAAAAAAAATATAATAATGTCATTTACAAAATCATATCTGAGGATTTTATGTTCAATATACCGGAACACTAGCTCCTTTACAATATTTGAGTACATCATATGGTACAGGTACAAGACCACATATATTACAAAGGTGGATCGAAGCCACAATATACAATAATGATGAGTCTTCAAAGATCTGGAAGCTGTGTAAGTGATCACTCGGAAAGCAAGATCACTTGGAAAGATCCATTTGAGTACGAGAAATGGGGTTAAAACAATAAACTCGATGCTTTGTTCTTGGTGTTTAACGAGCATGAAAAAGACATGAAGTACACTCGAAATATTTTTCATGTTTAGGTCCAAAACACGAAAAAGAGAAAACTGAGCTCATACCGGGTGTTCCTTTTCTGTAAATTTAGTCCCTTAGGTTCAGAAAAGTGATAAACCTATACCTGAGAATACTCTTCTCAATTCCGTAGAAAAGAGAGTGATCCTTTCTCGTATTATTTCACATGGTCCAAGAAAGAGATAACCCGCCACCAATGCAGATGCCCATTCACATATTCTTAACGAGCTTGAATGGACAAGTTTACTTGGCAGTCAAGTCTATTTTGAGGAGTTAGACCTAGGCCTAAAGAAACTCCATAAGGGTGGGGAGTCTTATAAAGGTATAGCTTGTAAAAAGAGACCAAAATGAGGCTCAATTTGGCATGAAAAATAGCTAAGAAGACTCCCCTGAACCTATGACAGATACGGCATGAGTATCGAAAGACAATAATTAGGTTCTAAACAAGGATACTCATGTGAGGAAATTCCTATCCATGGAAGAACAATGGAATAAACGAGGAACTAATGGTTAAAAATACCATAGTCTGTGGTCAAAGTGTTAATGCTAGGATTAAGATGGATTAGGTGTAAATGCGAAATGCATGTGAAATGACCAAAAACCATCCTATATGAGCGAAAAAAACAACTTTAAATGACCATAGACCTGTCACATTGAAGAAAAAGATATGGTCTTAGTTTGATTTTATATAAAAAATATGAACTATAGGGAAAAAAACCCATTTTGAAAATAATTTTTTCTATAAATAGTTCAAAATATAAATCAAAACTCACCATTTAATTTTTTTTACTCAAAATAGACAAGTTTTACCTCTACCTTTGATTGCTCGGTGTGGACGACTCGATGGAAAATTCTCGAAACCACAAGTGCCAAGTAAAACTATACTCCATGCTCTTTCATTTGATCCAAGCAAATTTCAATTTTTGGCCTAATTTTTATGTTTTCCAATGCCCTCAAATCATGAATGTTGTGTACGCGGGTATGGTATATCAACAGTCACGTACATGCGTTCTGTATGCAGGTTGCTCGAAGGAAATTCGCATACAGTACACGACTTGTCCAAATAACAGTTGCGTACACTGCACGAGGTAGAAAAATATTATGTAGGGCCAAAAAATAAATTTTTTATATGAATCTAATGGTTTATAAATGGCTTGTTTATCAGATTGAAATATGGTGCTTGAGTGGAGGGAGAGGGAACATGAAGACATGGACCAAGAAGCTCTACAAGATGCCCCCGTGGTAAATGCTTTGCCGGCAAAGTGGGTTATTGAAATTCTTCTGTACCTCACCTATGTGGTCAAATGTCTGCCTAGTATAGTTTTTGATAAACTATTGGGATCACGATCTTGGTATGTTTGACCTTCAAGGTGAGTTTCTATAGGTTACTTCAGAATATGTCTATTTTATCTTTGGTTTATCACAATGGGGAGCTCCGGTGAAATTGGAAGGTACCGGTAGAGGCGGTGAACTTCTAAGTGTACAGAACTACATAGATATATACTGCGAGCCTGGTACTCAAAAGACGGGTAGTTGCATCCCTATTGTTCATATTCGCAACTTTCCCTTACTGGTATTGGAAAGTACTATAGTGAGGGTTGTAGGGTCATCATCACTTCACCTTGTAACTCGGAACCAAATGAGACTTGCAGTGGACTGTCTACAGGGATCTCTATATGACTAGTGTTCAGAAATAATCCCGATAATGAGGAAGTAACTCTTTGATTGCAAAAGATGCAGGCGGAAAATTTTTGGTTATTCCATCATATTGGTAGCCTTTTTCTTTGAGAGGGTGCCCAGTTTGAGTCCTGCAGTACCATTACCAGTTCGTTATCCCCATCATCCTTGACTCAGTAGGTGGGGAGAGATATTCCTTTGCCAAGGAGGCGGTGGATTGGTTCAGAGCGTATACGGCAATGGCTTCTACTTTTGGTGGGAGCGATAGTTACCGGCGTTGGAGTAGTTTACATATGCTGGACTAGATTTTCGAGGTGATACTGACCTTTTCCTCCCTCTTGGAGGAGCATGGGGAGAGTCAGGTATTTTTGTTTTCAAATTTTCAAATTTTTATGAATTTTAATTATAAATATATATAAATATGTATAATAATTTTTAATCCTTTTAAAATGTCAAAATGTAGATATTGGACCAGTACTCCCTGCTGGGCATCCATGCATATATGTGCATCCTGCAGTGGGCGAAGATCAGGGTTTGATTAGGGTTCTTGAGGGAAAGTTGGCCAGGCTTACCCAGAGAGTACCTACATTATGCATTGAGCATAGCCTTGCCGTCATGCAGGAGCTAGTGGTTGGTATACCACCTGTCTAAAAATGCCTTATGAGGCGGGTAGCGAGAGCAGTACTTGTGTATATTGATGTCGTTGAGACTGCTGCAGCTGAGGAGGTTGAAGAAGACCAAGAGCAGGGTGATCAGGGGGACTAGGGTGGTAAATCTTCATTAGAGGAAATTTGGGGTCTAAAATGGGCCTTATAAGAAAACGTGCCAAAAAAAGTTTTTGTGAGTTGGAATTCAAGAACCAATAGAATTTCAATAAAATAAGTCAACCATAATGGTTGAATTGGCATATTTGTCATTAAAAAAAACTACTTTTTTTGTTCGTATTTTTGACATATCTCATTGTGTTTTTACTCAAATTTCGATCAGGAGAGCTCGTTGGATGCGGAATTTGATTCTGGATCCAACGAGTACCCACACTGCATAATTTTGACGGACCCCGCTACCCCAAAAACAAGAAATACCTGAAAAAACGTGATGATGATGTCATCATCACGTTTTTTCAGGTATTTCTTATATTTGGGGTAGTGGGGTCCATCAAAAGTATGCAGTGGGGGTGCTCGTTGGATGCGGAATCAAATTCCGCATCCAACGAGCACTCCCACTGCAAACTTTTGATGGACCCCGCTACCCCAAAAATAAGAAATACCTGAAAAAACGTGATGATGATGTCATCATCACGTTTTTTCAGGTATTTCTTATTTTTGGGGTAGCGGGGTCCATCAAAAGTATGCAGTGTGGGTACTCGTTGGATGCGGAATCAAATTCCGCATCCAACGAGCTCTCCCAATCTAAATTTGAGTAAAAACACGGGGAGATATGTCGAAAATAAGAACACACAAAGTAGTTTTTTTCTTTCTTCCTCCAAAATTAATTAATATTATTTTATTATTTTAACCATTATTTTATTATTTTAACTATTATTTTATTATTTTCCTTAGGAGGCCCATTTTAGACCCCAAAATTCCTCTAATGAGACTTAGGAGTATTTTATAGACTTTGATCCATGTTTTGTATATTTTTTGTATATTATATAGTTATGAATGGATCTGAGGATCAGAAACACGACCTATCTATATGGAGAACTATTTACATATATATATATATTGTCGATTTTATTTGCAAGTGCTTTGTTATGTGTCTGCTCTATATTTTATGCAAAATGTGTTAAGTGCCAATCCAAGATATAATTAGCATACGCATCAGTTAATGAATTTTGATTTCTTGGAATATGATTGAATGCAATAAACTCAAAATTTCTTTCCAATAACCTAACTTGCATAAACTGACATAGTAAAATAGGGTTCCACACCTGATAAGCTCGATTGAGTTGGGAAACCACTAGTTGAGAGTCAAGTCAGACTTCTAGCCGAGTGATACCACATGACAAAGCATCCCATAAAAGCTCAATGACAACCCTGTATTCGACCACATTATTGGTAGCAGGACCTAAGCAAGCGCCTCCAGAGGCCACTAGCTGTCCTAAGGGCGAGTAAATGACCCATGCGACTGAAGCCATATTACAAGTGTGGCGACTGGCGCCATCAGTGAAACCTACAAACCACTCGGAAGACATCTGTAACAACCAGCAGATGGTATAAAACACAAACCGACGAAATATTGTATATAAAAATACATACAATAAAATACATGAAAAAGCGCTAAGTTTAAGCATAGTACTTTTTCAAGTAGAGCCCATTTCTAGGCTCAGGCAGCTTATTCCCTTCAAAATATGTCAATTCATATGCGCCCTTCTTCAACACCTTTGACACGACATAAGGTCTTGACCACATAGACCTGAACTTTCCTATCCCCAGGGGTTCTTTGTATTGATCCTAGAGCAAGACAAACTCCCCTTCATAAAAAATATGAGGCTTGACCGATTTATCGTATTGGCTTTTTATCCTATTTTTATGAGCTTCATTTGTTGTCAGCACATCTCTACACTGCTCATCTAGATGTTCTAAATGTAATAAACGTTCTTCCAGCTAAGTCATATCATGTAACACATGAATATCAATCTTTAAGGACGGGATTTCGCATTCGACCGAGGTGACTGCTTCCACTCCGTGAATGAGTTGGAAAGGAGAAAACCCTATAGCAGTTTTCACATTGGTCGGATATGCCCAAAGTGCAGGATACATCATGATGTGCTAGTTGGAATGGGCTGCATTAATAGTATGTTTGAGAATGGTCTTCAAAATTTTATTTACAACCTCGACTTGACCATTTTCTTGAGGATAGAATGAAGATGAATGTTCTTGTCTAAACCCTAGCATAGTGGTCAATTCAGTCATCATACTATTTTGGAAATAAATTCCATGGTCAGTGACAATATATTTAGGGATACTGAATCGTGCGATAATTTGGTTGAAAACGAAAAAAAGCTGCAGTTTCCCCTTCAACTTTAAAGGTGGGCATTGTCTCTGCCCACTTCGTGAAATAATCTACAACAACAATGATATGTTTGTGCCCCCTAGTCGAGACTGGGTTGCATGTCACGTAATCTATCCCCCACTTCATGAAGGGGCCCATTGAGATGACAGGAAATAATGGAGTAGGATGTGACCGCATCTTTCTGGTGTAAAGCTGACAAGGATGACAGTGCTTCACGGCTTCCACACAATCTTTAAAGATCGTGGGCCAGAAATAACCAACACGTAAGAGATTATGGGTCGTTGCTAAACCAGATAAATAACCCCCACACACTCCACTATGGGCCTCATTTAGAACAGTCTCTACTTCTTTGTGGGTAAGACATCGATGCAAAATGGAATCTACCCCCCTACGATATAAAGTATCTCCAATAATGAGGTAGTTCTTGGCATGTACGCGTAGTTTACATTGTTCTTCCCACGAGAAGGCTACAGGGTACTTCAAAGTCTGGGGATAGATAAGTATATCTCCGTACTAGGGGTCAGAGGTGGAAATCAAAAAGATATGCTCATCTGGGAATGAGTCTTCTTTAATGGCTACATCTTCCTCTACTGAAAATTCTGCAATGAGCTCAACAAAAACTAAAGATTTCTTGGATTTGGCGAATTGGAAATCTAAGTCAACCTCCTAAAGAATGACTATCCATTTGTTGAATTTGACTCCAACTATCCATCGAGACAAAACATATTGAAAAGGATTAACATCTGCCCCTATTGTCGTGGTCGTCAGTAAGATGTACTGACGCAACCTCTGAATAGCATACACAGCTGCCAAGGCCAACTTCTCGACGTGGGAATACCTAAGTTCAGGGCTGGTAAAGCATGACTAAGATAGTAGATGACATGCTCTTGGAGCTTATCATCCTCTTGGACTAGTACTACCCCTATGGTCGACTCAGATGTGGCTAGATACAATATAAAATCTTGAGAGTAATCTGGCGGGTGCAATAACGGTCCCGACAACAAAGATTTTTTTAATGCCTCGAATGCAAGTTGTGCAATTTCATTCCATACAAATGGGGTGTCCTGTTTCAATAGGCGCATGAAACCTTTAGTAATCTTGGAATAATTTACAATAAAACATCGAAGGAAGTTGGACTTTCCCTGCAGGCTTTGAAGTTGCTTGATAGAACGAGGAGGAGGCAGATTTACGATGGCCTCAAATTTTAAAGGATCCACATGAATGCCTTTGTTGGAAACAATGAATCTGAGCAGTCTCCCTGGCTCAACACAGAAAACACACTTGTGTGGATTCAAGCGAATTTTGTAGTATCTACATCATTTAAAAATCAAACGCAAGTGATCTGGGTGATCGATCCTCTTACAAGAATGTGCTGGCAGATCATCAAGGTAGGGTTTGACAATGGCTTTAATGTCATGAAAGGCAAAATTCATTGCCCGCTGAAAAGTTGCCACTAGATTTTTCAATCCAAAGGGCATTTTCTTGTACGCGAAGGTACCCCAAGGACAAATAAAAGTTGTTTTATGTTGGTCTTCCGGTTTAATTTGGATTTGATTATACCCAGAGAAACCATCCATAAACGAAAAGACTTCACTTCCCGCACAAGCATCAATAATTTGATCTATAAATGGCGTGGGGTAGCTGTCCTTGGGACAAGATTTGTTTAGATCTTGAAATTCAGTACAAACGCGTATAGTCCCTTGCTTTTTGTCAACAGGAACAGGGTTGGATACCCATTCTATCAAAGCTATGGGCTAAATAAAATTGGCTTTCAGTAATTTCTCAACTTCAGCCTTAACCGTTGCCTCTTTACACGGGTTGACAGGTCTCAACTTTTGTCGAATGGGTCTAGCATCAGGGTATGTTCAGATTTCGTGCTCAACTATGGATGGATCAATTCCTGGCATCTCCTCAAATGACCAAGCTAATATGTTGTGGAATTCCTTAAATAAGGCTGTATAGATCGCAATCTCCTCAAGAGAGCAGTTTTCACTGATGTGTACATTTTCCACAATGTTTGGGTTTCCAGAGATGTTGATAGGAATCATATCAGAAATGTTTGCCATATTCCCCTGAACAAATATTCCTTCCCTTGGTAAGGGATTAATAGGTGTATCAACATCACCTGCCAGTCTCATATGGAACTCCTGGTTCTCAATCCTGCTTAACTCTGGAAGAAGATAGGATCGATGGTGAAGATCTTCGCAGATCTTATCTTGTCTACACATGGCTTCCAGAATGGCTTCATCAGAAGGTAAAACCATATCTAAGCAATCTCTAGAATGCAAAGAGTTCGCTGCCCAAGCAGGCAGATAAACTTCTTCCAGCTCCTATGAGACTGTGAGAGGAACCGAAATGTAATCAACAATGGTATGAACGATAGCTTGATAAGCTACTTCCGCTGCTGATAAGGGCACTTCAGGTTCATGGTGGAAAGGTAGAACCCAAGGATCCCTTCTATCAACAACAGTTGCTATAGACTTCCCTACACTAGTAGAACCTAGATAATTAATCGGAGCTCTAATATCAAATGTTCCCATCAATGATGCATACATTCCATCTCCTAAGCTCTCTAAAGCAGGTCTAACCTGATCAACCAATGGTACGGTGGACTTGTTAGTTTCCATGCAGCCTTTTTGAGTAAAACTGAGTTGGTCTAAAGTAACCAACTTCCCTTCGTGTAAAAACACTACTACCTGAAAAATGGCTGATGCAATAGCTGACATGGCGTAAGTCCAACTTATCTCCAAGAGCAAGTTATAATCCAACGGTGCATCGATCACCTCTACCTCAACAGACAATACTTTCCCTGCCAACTTAATTTCAAAATCCGACAAGATACCATTTGGACGAAATGACCTTCCGTTGAAAGCAGTATGTAGGGTTTTCGATGGAACTAGCTTTGGAGATCCAAGAGATTTCCAACAAGACAGGGACATGACACATGTAGAAGCACCCTCGTCGACAACTGCCCTTCCAATGGTCTTTCCACCATGGATGACATCTATCGATAAGGCTACATGATATGGCAGGCGAATTTTGACATCACACAAATTAAATTTCGCCATAAGGCTCGATAAGTCCATACTACCTAAGGCTACTAAGAGTGCATCCTAGTGGGTGGGAAAACTATGTAACACCTCCAAAACCGACATTGCACAAGGAGTCTGGGATAAATATTCAACTACAAAGTAGTTTGCTGCAGCCCTAGCATTAAGATTGTGCAAGGTTTTCTTAAAGACACCTTTCGGTATCTTGGGCATAAGTTTGACAGGCTTCTTAATCATGAGAGGGTTGGAAGTTTCACCTATTGAATTACCCTTCTCCGAAGCCTCTTTTTCATAGTTCTTGTTCCTGGTCTGTAGTAAAGTCTCGGATCGAACCATGTTGATATAATTGGGGTCAAGAGCATTTGGGGTTCCCCTGTTGCATTTGAAGATGAAGCAGAATTATGTCCTTGGGGAAAAGGATCCTTCAGGACAACCGGTTGTTGGCCTTTTAACAGCTTCTGAGCTTGTTCCATAAGGGGACATAGATGGGTCAGGTGATCTTCATGGAACAACTTACATGGGAATTTCACCTTCTTATTTTCTTTTTTCCCCCATCGGCATTGTTTGTGGGTTTTTGCTTGTTTTGGTTTCCCTCACCCTTTTTTCTTTTCTTCTTTTTCCCATTGGGTTGTTGATTGCCCTTATGAGAGGATTGTGCAAAAACATTTGCATTTTGGGATGAGGGGGAAACCTTTGCTACCTCTGTCGTAGAATGTTTGACAAACCACTGATGGAGATGTTTAGCCAAAGATTCTACAGTGGGAGAATTCACAGAACCAAGCACACCATTGGCATGGGGTCCAGGCTTAGGTTTCTCTACATTGTGCATTGGCCTCGGTGCCTCAAGGATGATTTCATATAAAATCCCATACTGAGAATATATCAAATCTAGCTGCTGGGCCTAAGGATATCTTCTTCCTCATTGGTCACTCCCAAAGTAGACACATCCTTAGATATATATGGCAATAGGAATTTAAGGAACCATTCTAATAAGAACTCAGGAGGAATAGTTGCTTTGATAAGGCTCTTCCGTCTTCTCCACTCTTGGATGTGATCTGAAATATGAGTGGACTTGTCCTGCCGAAAGGTAGACAACAAGTCTGTCTCGAAATCATATCAGACACGAAGTTGGAAGTGACTAAGGAATACATTAGCCAAGTCCCAAAAACTGTTAAACACAGCAGAAGGAAATTCAATATACCATTTTGCTGCAGTACTGGTTAAAGTTCTTTGGAACAGCCTCAACCGAACTGAATCCTCGTTCAGTGAGTTGGAAGAGCTCCACAAATGGAAAGTGGTGACATGAGCTCCTCGATCATCACCAACTTTGCCTTCGAATTTTGGGATATCTGAGGGCAACTTGGTAGGAATGGGTGGCCAGGAGGAGTTATGTCTCACCGGGTCATTCATTAGTTTTGACAAATCTGGCAAATTTAACGTTTCCAGGAAAGGGATCTTTGGTCTAACTGGAGCACTAAAAGTACCAGTTTGGGGATTAGAGGGACTTGCCCCCATATTCCCATATGTGAAGGTGGGGTTACCCCTTGCTGCCAACTGCGAAGTGGTTGGGCTACTTTGGAAAGGATTCCATCCATAAGCCAGCGGATTGTTTATGTGTGGTGCAGTATATGAGGTTCTAGCTTCCCTAGTCGAAGCTGGGGTTTGGAATACAGGAGCAGGTATCCCTCCGCTAAAAAGAGAAAAAGGAGAGCTCATTAACGAAGCTGAAACTGAATTTTGAAAGCCTTGACCATAAGGATTAGGGTTTTCGAACTGCACTCCTACATATGTGGGTGTTGGGCCTACATATGGAGTGGATGGGGGAATGTGCCCCCCGTTCCAAGGAAAACCCTGGACAAAAGCTGAGGATCCTATAGGACCACTCTGAGCAGTGTGTGCGAAGGAATTAGGGACTGTAGTTACACTAGGAATCCCAGTGACCATACCACCAGAAGCACCTGCTAAACTTGTGGGAGCCAGTGTTTGAACCACTCGGCTAGCTAAAGTTAATGATGTAGTAGGTATACTTGTTCTAGGGGAACCTACCAGGGGAGGTGGCACCCCTTCAGCCAAAGCAGCTGAGGTGGAAGTAGAAGAACTTTCTCCTGTAGTAGACATTATTCTTCCCAAAGGGACACCAATCCCGGGTGGATTGAAAGGACGAACCTGAAAGATCACCGGATTGTTTAAGTTAGTTAGAGGTGAATTAAAATTCCTTGCAAACTCATCAGCCTACAAGTCTTCTATCTCAACTGTGTTTAAATTAAAATTGTTTTCCCTAAGTTTTGGTTCACCCAGAACTTCACTAAATCCTATCGATTCGAAAGAACCGTCCATGTCTAATCTTCGTCTTTGAGGGGGAAGTGGAGGTTCCAATGTGATAAGCGAAGCAAGGTTTTGCAACCTTCATGACCTTCTGACAGATTGGTCCTCCACGATTTTAAATTTGACTCTTCACACCCTAAGGTTGGCTAAAAACATAGACAAACCACAGAGAAATCACTACAAAATTTCCTAAAGTCTCAACAATCACAAAGGGTATAAGATTTGCTTTCCTGAAGAAGGATGAGATACAGTTTCTTGGCATCCTTGAAGAGTTTCTTAGGCACAAGCAAAGGAATCACCCATCGCCCTCCTACACTTTCAACAAGGGTTAACTTCCAAGCCCGTCCAAGGTGAACCAGAAATAGCCTTCTGGTTTACCTATGTATAAACCCTAGATGTCCAAGAGACTAGAGGCTACCTTAACTATATCAATAGTCTAGGGGGACAATTGGAAGCCTGATTCGTACGCATGGGTAGGATAGCAAAGCCCAAAACTCTGTCTAGGACAGAATCCCTAGATGCGTAAAAACCTTGGTCTACGTTTTGACAAGGAATTAGAGGGTTATCTCCTCAGTCCAATGCTTCCACGCGGCCTCGTGCTTAACTCTCATTTGAGAGGAGCTTCCCAGATGCTATCAACACAGAGAAGGATTTACCTATCGATTGGCCAACTACATCTGAATTTAAGTACTTATGGGGAGTTTACACTTTCTATGCCACAAGTCTAGCCTAAGCTAGTAGGTGTATGACCCTATAAAACAAAACTTACTAATAAATTTTAAATTATAGCGTTCATTTTAAGGGTTGTTCTTAGTCAGAGGGTGTTCATTTTAAGGGTTGTTCTTAGTCAAAGGGTAAGTGGCGTGAATGACTATGATATTATAGACTCGATAAGAAAAGTAAAAGGTGTGTAAAATGAATTCCAAAGCAAATTATAACTACTTAAAGCAACCTTCTTCTTTTTTCTTTTTTTTTGTAAATATGAACTAATGAAATTACAACTAGGTAAGAGAAAGCTAAGACTTATTTTTTTGTAATTTTTGAGATTTTATTCAAAAACTGAAAATAAAACTACAATATGCAATTCAAATGCAAATGTTTCCAATGCTTTCTTTTCACTTTTCAAACTCTTAAAAAATTACTATGCACTTAAATGCAACAATTCTTGAGTATGCTTGAATAATCAGACTATAAAGTAAGAAAAATGAAGTATAGAAGACTTATAAGAACCAAAAATCAACCACTTAAGGAAGAAACTTGGCGAACACCTAGCTTGGGAAGACACAATGAATGAAATCCAATGAAATCAATAAAAGGCAAGTGACAAACCGAAACTACTTGGAAATGTTATGGGGTACAAGGTATTTAAAAACCTTGATCATTGATTCAGATACACAACACTTGGACCTATCACCTAATAGGATAATCCACCTCAGATTGCTAAAATAAAGAAAATTCAAACAACAAATACTCAAGGGCTTACTGAAAAGAAAAAAGTATGGTTCACAGGGCTTTCAAACCTACAGTGAAGTGCCAGTACTAGAAGACCCCAAAGCAAGGAAAAATCCAAAAAAGATAGGGACAAGCATCCCTACCCAAAATTTTTCTGCTCAGGTATGTACACAACTGTCTAATAGAACAATCTGCGTATTGTACGTGACTGCTCAGTATAGAAACCCGCGTATACAAGCTTCTATACGCGACTGTACAGCACAGCAACCCGCGTACAGGACAAAAAAAATTTCAAAAAAGAAAAAATTATGAAGGTCTCTAAAACACTACTGCAAGTCCAAACCAAGATATAAAACCACACACTGAATCAGAGCAAATCCTGGGCAAGGATCTATAGGACTAACCCACAACAGGCTGGACTCCCCATCGGAGTCGCCAGTTCTGTTGTTCACAATTAAGCACCCTTGTAATCTAGGGTTTGGGGTTACCAACTTACTACTAACCTTGCAGACAATCAGCTTTAACAGAGAACAGAAAGGAAATAGGAAGAAATTCTTGACTTACCCGATTACCGATGGTTAATCCAAGCTTGATATTCTTCCATTCCTCTTCTCTCCAAAGCTTCTAGGGATGCACTTCCTTCACTTGTAAAGAGCAAATTCTCCAAGTAATATCTCATGCATGTATATATAAGAGGTTAGATAAACAATATGTCCAGTATATAATCAAATATATTCATTAACCACGATACATGAAAGAGACTCAACACATTGTTGGAAGAAGAATTCTCTTTATTAACAATCAGTGAATGAGATAAGAGTACAACCCAGCTTCTGAGACAAGGACTCCTCTGCAACCAAAGGACTCTGAGTTCTGCTGCTCTAAGACTTCTGAAGACATACCAACAACATAACTTTGCTCTCCACTCTTGATTGATTAATGCCCTCCCCAAGGCCTCTATTTATACTTTGGGAAATAGAATGGTTTCGAAGGTTGAGGAGGTTGAAACAGTTAGGATAGTTAATGATTAGGGCCCAATTAATCTCCATTAATTGCGTTTTATATTTTTTAAGGTCGAATCAAGATGTACGTGACTATTGATATAGGTAACCCGCGTATGACACGCGAGTTGCTTAAAGGAAACCCACGTACGCTGATGTACGTGGGTTGCAATGTAGATAGTCACGTATAATACATGAGTTGAAAATGAAAATAGTCACGTACGTACGCAAGTTGCAATGGAGACAGTCACGTATGCAACTCAACACTTAGAAAAATAATATGGCAAGCTGGTTCAAGGGTAAATGCATCCCAAGTCATGCCCATCTATAGTGTTTTGGAAAACTTCAATCCTAAAATGTCCTTTTGTGTACCAACATAAGGAATATCGGCACTCAGACGAAGAAGTTCCATTTGGGTTGATAACACCTCAAAATCACTTTTAGTGTATGTTTTGATCTCTTCTAGAACCACCCTAAAAATTAGAAAATTTTAGCGTTGGTGTTATTCGGGGGGTTTGTTAAGACTGCCCCCAAAGTTTTATAAGATGTAGTTTTAAGGGGTGGGGTAGAACCTCCCCTGTAGGAACCTATGGAGGGGTTTGAAACCACCCCCGTAGGTACCTATAGGGGATATTTTAAACTACCCCTATAGGTACCTACAAGGGGGGTTTGAAAATGCCCTTGTAGGTACCGACGAGGGGTGTTTGTAAATGCCCCCAAAGGTTTGTAAGAAGGAATTTTAGAGGGGGGCTTGTAATCTCCCCCATAGGTGTATATGAGGGGGTCTTAGAACCACCCTTAAGAGTCACTTTTTTTTTGTGGGAGGGGGGGGGGGGGGGG
>LPNX011161915.1:149793-175090 GCA_001517045.1 Pseudotsuga menziesii
ATGCTATTAGGGGAAGTTTTGTAAAGGCCACCTCGAGATCCAAAATCGCCCCCAAAAGTGACTTTTGGAGGAGGAAGACAACCCCCCATAAAACTCTAATTTGATGTAGTGTATTAGTCCTAGAAACTAATTCCTAATTCTAGAAACTAAGTCCTAGTTCTAGCATACCCTTCACTAAGAGATGGAAAATGTAACAAACATTATAATAATGGGTTGATGTAAAAGGGACTTAGCATTAGCTTTGTTTAAAGGTTTGTAATGAATTGCTTTGGTTTATGAAATTTTTTGGGGCCTATGGTGATAACACCATACTTGTGATCCCAACCTTGAACTTGGCACATAAGACGTTAATCTTATAACACAGTTTATGCCATACCTTCAATGGGAGTTACAAGGTTTTTTCCAACGCATATATTAATGTTTTGGGTTATGAGACAATAAATATGACCTGATTGCGAGTTGACATCACAGCTAGGCATATTGATGGCAAGTTATAATGCATATGATGGGAACCAAGAGGGATCTCATCCCTCTAGTTGGAACGACCACCTGCAAGGGTTTTCCCAAGGGTTTGATATAGTGTTTACATGTGTGAAAGTTTCATTTACACATTTGTGTTTGGTCTGTAACTGGTTGATGGGAGAGAGCTTAGCCATTCATGGTTTCATTGCGCATTTTTTCCTCTTTTTCATAGTCGGTTAATAGAAATTATTTGCTTGATTCTAAGGTATATTTGAAGGTTTTTATTAGTATTATGGCTGGTATGATGACCTTGTCCTTTATAGTTCATCGAGATGAGGAAGAAGGAAGATCCTTCATTGAGCTTACTAAGCCTTTAACCGGTAATGAACACTTCTCATTTTGGTTTTTTTACTCGATTTAAAATTTGTTTTATACTAATGGTAACTAGAGTTTCTCCTTCATTATGAAAGCAGAGAGAAATAAGAGCATCTAGGAGGATCCAACCCATGACCCTCTTTGCATTTATTTAAGGAAAAACTCATCTGAAAGCTTTAAAACTAAAGGTTTTCATGAGTGTGCACTTAGATTCCTAAGAAAACCCCAAATTCTTATTTTTAATGTGCGGGTCGAGTGTGGGTAGCTATGGGATCTTGCAACGAAACCCATCTTACCACCCATGCATCTCTAGTCAGGTAAGAGTGTTTTTACCCTGTCATGATTTTCCTTGTGTATCATTGGTCGTTTACAGACTTCAACATATATATATGGTTTTAACTACATAACGTGTGAAATGCAGGTTGCTAACTTAATGGTGAGAGTGGCAACATGGTCACCTCCTCTTAGTCCTATTACTTCTTTGCCAAAGGTGAGGAATAAATACCTCTACTTTGTTTAAACTATCAAAATTGGTATTTACTTAGCAAGAAGTCTGTAATTTCTTAGGTTGTTTGATGTGCATGTTAACCTAGACGTGGTTGTGCTTGTTCTGCATCAATGGTTCACCAACGGCCAAGTGGTAAGGTTTAATTTAATAGATAAGTTGTATTAGTTCTCCACTGGGTTTATGGAATGCATAGTAATAGGGATTTTTCCACTCCTGCGAAGATAATTTTGACAAATATGTTATTCAATATTTATGGGTCTGCATTGGCTTGCAGAAATGGCTTCAATGCCTTTCATTTAATTGCATTGTTATAGTATCCACTCGAATGTATATGTCATTTATTTATTGGATGGTGGATGCCATTTTAATGGACTTGAAGCCACTCATGGTTTATGTTGATTGAGAATCAAATACTAATATCTTTTATGAGATTCGATTACGTTGAATGGTCTGTTGGATAGAGCCACTTATCATGGGATGTGATACCTGTGATTAGGGACTGTGTGTTTTTAAGTTTTTAATAATTAATATTATTTTACTCTGTGATTTAGGAGATCTGTTCATTGTTTGAATTATTACTCTGGATCGGTGGGTCATAATTTTGATATGAATCTGTTAGTGCCAGAAATTGTTCTCAGACTACTAGAAGAACAAGCCAACACAATCTCAAATAAAAATAAAATAAAATTGGTTTTAAGGGTTTTGGTTTATGGTTTTAAAAACTTCATCAACAAGGAGGAAATAAACATCCACAAGCTAATACAGAACTAAATCATGCAAGTTGGATAAACTGGGGATCAAACACATCCCAATAAGCCATAAACATTACACATCAAATACTAATTCCACCCATAGGCTGCAAGTATTTACATAAATAAATCTTTAAACAGGAAATGAAATTGTAGACTGAGAAATCAACCAGATCATAAATGAAAATGCATGACATGTAAAAGGTCTTATCAGTTTATATATAATCAATAATATTCATCCATTTACATAAGAGTTACAAATGCTAGCTTGAGAAATCAAAGCTCCAAAAGCCTCTCCTTGAGTGAAAAATCCCACCCCAAAACTGTATGTATGTCTTCATTTTATCATTACAAAGGTAAATTAGTTCCATAACTACCTTCTAGGTTGAAATTTGAAACTGTTACATCAATTATTTACATGATAACTCAAAATATTTAAAGACAATTAACCCAAAAATAGCAAATCGGATTTGGGGGAATTTGGTGAATTTCTGAAAATTTGGGTCTCAAAGATGCCTTGATATCTCTCTATACGGGACATCTGTTCAAAATCTGAGAGAGGTTTTCTTAAATGAGTATGTTATGAACAAAAACCTCTCTTGTTTTTTAAAAATTCCTATTCCATTGATCGGAATACGTGCTGGTAATTTGTGACTAAAACAGGAAATTATTAAATAATTCAAACCCTGAAAATAGGCCACAAAGATGAATTTGAATCTCTGAATCGATTATAGCTGTTGCATAACTGAGAGAATTTTTTGTGAATGAGTTTCTTGTGGACAAAAACCTCTTTTTTTTTTCCATAATTCATTTCCATCACCTCGTAATCGACTCCCAATGACAATGACAAAAATAGGAAAAACAGAGCTGCTACAGGAATCTCCTCATGAAAATATTTGACAAAGGACTCGAAAATGAGGGTTAGATTATAAATCAAAACTTGTAATAAACTTTTATTATAAGTTTTTGAAAGCTTAAACATATACATATTAACTAATAAGCCCAAAAGACAAACCTTAAAACTAAAATAATGAAATAATTCAACCATTAAAATCATTAAATCCAACAAAAATTACTGATTGTCAAAAATTCTTAAAATCAACATAGAATGTAAAATCATTTTAAACCAACGGTTGAAAATTAGAACAAAAAAGAATAAATAAACTAAGAACAAGATCTAGTTATAACATCTGGCTCATGCTGCAGGATGAATTCCTCCTTGTGAGGCTTCAAGAACCTGTAGACCTTGTGCCTTATTCATTGGGTGATGGAGTAATTTACCAAATCTCTACAACTTTCTCAAACTCTAAACACATACCTCTAAAATGATAAATACTGCTACAAACTAGTATACTAAAAAGAATCTACATACTCGTATAGCGAGCTTATTCTGCTATTTACTCCTACTTCTAATCAGAGGAAACAACTCAATCAAGTGTAATCATACTTCCAGTGAAGCCAAGAAACCATTTGACTGAGAATCATAATTCCATGCATGCTACTGTTTGATAAAACCCACAAAAGATGTGATAAATGCAATAAAGAGTCTGTAGGAAACTGATACTTATGACTGGAAATAGGAAGTATTCCAAAAGTTGGAGCATTAGAAACCTTTGAAAAATACAACTCCATCCAAGAATCCACGGTCTCATGAAATTTCCGATTTAAAACTTCAATGTCTTCATTATATTCATCATAAAGTGAAGCATTATCTTCCTCTCCATTGCTGTTCTTTTTAAACTTTGGCTCAAGAATGGAAACCAAGGGCTCTTCAAACCACTTCTTGACCTTTAAATAAAACCCTTGATCAAAACTTGAACAAATAAAATTCTGAAAGTGACCATAAGTCAAGAATGGCAGCTTATTTCTTATATCAATAGTAAGAGGTTGAAGAGAAGCAACTTCTTCTTCATAACATGATAATCTCATAGCAGGAACTAGGAAATTTCTACTATAATCCACTGAAAGTATATTATCATTGAAAAAGTCAGCAAACTGATATGAAGAATCAACACAAGCATCATTTATATCCTTGTTCATTTGAAAATCTGAAAATGATGAAGAAAAATGTCTTAAATCTGAATGATACCTACGTTCTTCTTCCTATTCATAACCTTGTATATCTTCAACATGAGCCTGATCTTGAATCATTTTGCAAGCTCGAATGTTCTCCTCCACTTCTTTTGCATCCTCAAACAATTGTCTTAAAGATGATGATTTCCTTTCTAACAGGAAAAAGACAAGATCTGAATGTTGAGCCATAACATAATATACCATAGCAAGTTTTTCCGAAGGTCTGATCTCCGTTGGCATACTGATATAAAAACTTTGAAACCTCCAATTAAATTTAGTAATTGGGTCATCATTCTCCCTTTTCAAACTATAAAATTTAGAAAGAAATTGATCATAATATTTATTCTTACCCCAATACTTCAAAAAGACATCATGTAACTCTTCCCATGATCCAATTGAATCAGCTTTTAAATTTCGGAACCAAAACCCAACATCTCCAGCAAAGGATTTCAAAAACAACCTCATGACAACATCCTCATGCATGATTTCAAAATTATCAATGAAATTATGAAAAGATCCTAAATGCTTCTCTACTGTAATATGGTCTTTTCCAGTAAAATGGGGAAGATATTCAACAAAGTAGGAAGGGTAAGGGTGTAAGAGAGATGGCAGCCTAAGAGATTTAAACATCTTCTGTATGAGTCTAGGCCGAAAATTCATGAGTTGAAAATGAGGTTTAACAAGTTGTTCGCAAGTTTCAGCAGTGATGGTAGAAGGTAATAAATCAGCTTTATTCTCTACAAGATGACCAGAATAATCATGTTCAAGAGATATGGGTATATGTATATCATGTTGCACATGTATTTCAAATGAAGTAATAGGATCAACATCAATAAAACAAGAAGAATGCAAACTTTCTTCTTCCAAAGAGGGATATGTACCTGAAGGTTTATGATCATTGGAATAGACAAAACAAAAAATAATTCTTTTGACATGCAATGGGAAAGATAGGAAAGAACTGATCAATAAGAACAAAAACTCATGGATGAAAGCAACAAGATGATACCCAGTCTTTCCATTTGGCTTCTTCATTTTCTGTCAACAAAATTCTCCTTGCAGTGGAATCTTTAATCGTGGAGTCGCCAGTGAAAAATTGTAGTCTAAAAGATTTTCTGACTTTGTTCACCTCTCAAAATTAGATGAATAATGATATCTTAGGGAATATATACTTCAGCTTTGTCCACAACAACGGCGCCAAATATGTTAGTGCCAGAAATTGTTCTCAGACTACTAGAAGAACAAGCCAACACAATCTCAAATAAAAATAAAATAAAATTGGTTTTAAGGGTTTTGGTTTATGGTTTTAAAAACTTCATCAGCAAGGAGGAAATAAACATCCATAAGATAATACATAACTGAATCATGCAAGTTGGATAAATTGGGGATCAAACACATCCCAATAAGCCATAAATATTACACATGAAATACTAATTCCACCCATAGGCTACAACCATTTACATGAATAAACCTTTAAACAGGAAATGAAATTGTAGACTGAGCAATCAACCAGATCAGAAATGAAAAAGCTTGATAGATAAAAGGGCTTATCAATTTATATATAATCAATAACAGTCATCCACTTACATAAGAGTTACAAATGTTAGCTTGAGAAATCAAAGCTCCAAAAGCCTCTCCTTAAGTGAAAAATCTCACCCCAAAACTATATGTTTATCTTCCTTTTATCATTACAAAGGTAAATTAGTTCCATAACTACCTTCTAGGTCCAAATTTGAAACTGTTACATCAATTAGTTACATGATAAGTCAAAATCTTTAAAGACAATTAACCCAAAAATAGCAAATCGGATTTCGGGAAATTTGGCCAATTTCTGAAAATTTGGGTCTCAAATACACCTTCATAGCTCTCGATCCGGGACACCTGTGCAAAACCTGAGAGAGGTGTTTTTAAATGAGTCTATTATGAACAAAAACCTCTCTTGGTTTTTAAAAATTCCTCTTCCATTGATCAAAATATGTACTGAAAATTTGTGACTAAAACAGGGAATTATTAAATAATTCAAACCCTAAAAAATAGGCCACAAAGATGAATTTGAATCTCTCAAACGATAAAAGATGTTGCAAAACTAAGAGAGGTGTTTGTGAATGATTATTTTGTGGACAAAAACCTCTTTTGGTTTTCCAGAATTCGTTTTCATCACCTCTTAATCTGCTCCCAATGACAATGACAAAAATAGGAAAAACATAGCTGCTACAGGAATCTCCTCATGAAAATATTTGACAAAGGACTCAAAAATGAGGGTTAGATTATAAATCAAAACTTGGAATAAACTTTTATTATAAGTTTTTGAAAGCTTAAAGATATACATATTAACTAATAAGCCTAAAAGACAAACCTTAAAACTAAAATAATGAAATAATTCAACCGTTAATATCATTAAATCCAACAAAAATTACTGATTGTCAAAAATTCTTAAAATAAACATAAAATGTAAAATCATTTTAAACCAACGGTTGAAAATTAGGACAAAAATAATAGATAAACTAAGAACAAGATCTAGTTATAACAAAATCTATGAGCTATTATGAGTTGATTTTATTTGTAACGATTCTAAACTCAAGTTAGTTTACAATGGGTATGGATACCCATCCCACATCATTTTTTAATTTAACTTAGTAGTTGGATATGTGTTGGACATTTATGTAGTATTTGTATAATGTTTTCTGTTGTGACCATTTCCAAATTAGATCTATGATCTAGAGTTTTGTATTTAGATAAGTTTTGGTTTTACTCTGTGTACTTAGGGCAGTTTATGCGATTTAGAGATTTGGTTTTGGAAGAAAAGCCTTTAATCTCTACTATGTTTACCCTATAGAATTATATGCCACCATCTACACTCTTTTCGTTTATTGTTTATGTATTGGAATTTATTTTTTTAAATTCATTGTTAAGCTTATATTTAAAGGAACCTAGCTGTAGCCATAGGAAATATGGAAACATAGTTTTTTAAATAGGAAAATAATTTATAAGATTACTATAGTTTAAAAACAAAGATCAATGCAAATGTAATTTAAATATTTAATCATATCTATAAAACACCTTCGTTTAACCTCGTGAATAGGCTAATCATTAGATTCTCTCTAATTCAGATGATGGAATCCCAAACAAAGATTAATTAGAATATACTAAGATCATAAATCTATGATTTCTTTGCTAATTAAGAACAATTTACATTAAATCATAACATGAAATAGGAAAGAAAATAGGAACAAATGCATAATATCATTTACTGTAAAAATGTAATTACGATTCATATTTATGCTCAAATTTACTTAAACAAATAAGAAATAGAAGTAGGGAACCTGACATCACTGTCGGAAAAAACAAAACTGAAGTTGTCGTTCCTCCCAACCAACTCCTAGAGAAACCAAGTCTTACTTGCTCCAGGTCCTCCAAGCTTGTATTTTGAACCACAAGGACAAAATTTGATCAATGTTCCATCTCTTTCATTAACAGATCAATTCCCCATCCATCACTAGCCTCCTTGTTGCTTGATGGACATACTATGATATAGTATTTTTCCTAGGACTTGGTCATTTATGAGCCTCCTACTCTTTAGCACTCCACAAGGAATCTTGACCTGATTTTGGGGAAGATGCCCCCCGCATCACTTGATTTCTCACTCAGTAACTTTTGCCACTTGTATTTTCCCCTTGTGGGTCAACAAACACTCTTTCAACATCTACCTCAATTTGTATTCCTCTTAGTATTTTTAATTATTAAATAAAAATAATTCATTACATCTATTTTGACTTTCTAGTCAAAATATTTGAAAAAATAAAATACTCAAAGAATAATAATTTACATGTATTCAATGTTACAGTTATTTAAGGTAAATTTCCATTCTCTATCTGAAAACTATGCTATTACTTCTAAAAATATTCATCTACAAGTAACAATGTGCAACATATGTCCTCAACATATAATCAGTAATTAGTAATCATCATTAGGAATTTATCAAGTAGTAAAGAATGGATCCAACATATAACACATCCTATTGAGTGGCAGTATAGAAATAGGAACAAGTATCCACTCAGTAATTAATATTAAGATGATGCAGTACCAAGAACATGAGTTGTTCAGAAGGAAGAAGCAGGGAAGACATGTCTCAAACTCTACCACTTGCATGCCTTCCCTCAAGGGAAAAAAATCTATCCTAAGGGTTTTTATATACTTCAGAATATGGTATTCATAGGAAAAGGAGGGGCTAGAAAAAGAACATCAAGGCATTACCAAGGCACATACAGGGAATTGGATTGGGAGTTGACCCTAATGCCTCACTTAGAATGTCCATGTATCGTAATCTCCAAAGTAGTCCACAAAATAGAAAAAAAAAAGATCTTAGAATACTAATATTTTTATATGGGGGACTATAATATTATATATAAGTTGTAAACAAACATATTTGAAGTTTCAATGCTACTAATCAATCAAAGATTGAACTAAAACATACTAAATTTCTAGCTTGAAGGATAAACCAAGCATACACGTTCACTTAATCAAAAAGGAAAGAGTAATGGTTTTGTCAAGTACTCAATCACTCTCCCTACTCTTTTATTTACTTCCTATAGATATATATAGAAGAACATCACTTTAGGGGAAAATAATGATTTAAGGAAGGACAAAAGAAAACATGCATGTTAAGTTAGTTGATTCAGAAATCAACTACTGCTACAATGATAAAGGGAAAAAAATACACTGCTCGGTCACTAAACATTAGACAATTGAAAAGAAAAATAAAGTCAAGAAAAAAACCTTACATTACAAAAGTGAAAAAAACATCCAATGTGACAATAAACCATTTGAATACGATTGTCTATATGTCCTCTAATAAGGAGCTGGCACAATCTCAAAGTGATCTAATAATCATAGGATGAGAAAGGGAGAATGACAGTAATCCCGTCATAACTGACAGACTTTGATTGTCATAAAAAGATGTCGCCTCAGTCACATAGAGACTAAAAACTATAGAGGGGCAAACAAAGGTGAAGAAATCTGAAAAATAGTGTAGGATCATTCAAAAAATTTGGATCATTCCCCAGATCGAGAATCTTTATATATATATATATTCTACTATTCTTTCACAATTTTGAAAGGAGTAGAGGTGGATTTTAGAACCCCTTTATCTATGGTGGGAGCATTGGGGTTTGGTCCTAATCCTAAAAGGAATTCACCATCAAACAGGAAGAATTCAGAGAAAACATGATGCTAACGAATGTGAAGGATATACTAGCTCTACTTTAGAAAAAAATGAAACTGTAGAAGGTAGAAAAAATGTAATTAATATGTAAAATATGATTTATTTTCAGGAATTCATCACTGCAATTTAAAAACACTTAGCACCTATTTATAAAATATCATTGTTGTTGAATACTTACCTGGAAAAAGACGAAAGTTGAATCTCGCAGGCTCTCGAACCAAGCTCCACGTCCAATCCATGTACAAACTTTCGAATCCGCAACTGCAACAAGCACATCTACATGGTGGTTGAAGTGGAACAAGTTCCATACTGTTGGTGGTGATAGGGTGCCCATGGTGGAAAAAAATGAACGTCAAACCCCACAATATGCTTAATTACAAAATAGTTAATCCATGTCTGTAGTGTCCCCTTGTTAGAATAGGTAGTAAGGTGTCAAAATGGAAGAGGTCGCATGGTGCAGAAGTTGATAGTGAGGTAGTAGCAGGGTGTCCAATGTTGTAGGGTGGTAGAAGGATCATGCTCGAGGTGGTAGGGCATGGTTACCAAGGTTCCCACGGTGGTATATAAAGGTCCCAACAACAACTAACACAGTGGAGTAGGGTCCCAACAACATTTAACACAACAAAGTAGGGTCCCATGAAAAGTGACAAGGAGACACTAGCTTTGTTTGGTAGAAGAATGAACAACGATGATGATGGTAGACCAAATATGTAATCTACCATTATTCAACTGAATAATTATTCGACCGAATAAAGGTAAAAAAATTATTCGGTCGAATCATTATTTAGCGAAATAAATATTTGGGTGAATATTATTCAACTAAATAGTTTTTCAAAAAAAAACTATCGCTGGCTAATTTCCTCGGTTGACAATCCCTCTCATGCATTTTTGAGGTCGTCGCTAATTTTAATGGTCAACAGTTAACCATTATTCGACTGGACAATTTTCTACTTTATTCAGCTGAATAATAATATGCATTCGACCAAAAAAATAAACAAATTCGACCAAATAACCTTCGTTGTGCATCTCCTCTCCTCAATTCTCACGAAATAGAAAACCATTTTCGCATTTTCACCCTTTTTTTCATTGTTATTCTAAAGAACGTGACTTAAAAGGGAACAATTTAGAGTTATATTAACACAAGATGATTTTTCTCAAATAGGAAGAGAGGGTTATAATGGTGTTGGGAATCCTTATGTATATCTCAAACCTTTAAATAAAGTTTGGGATATCTTCATCCATCGTTACGATGCTAGAAATACAATGAATCTAAATAAGTTGAATGAAAAACATGTTTGTAATAATGAAGGGAACTATATTATAACATAAAGAGCTCTATTTTCCACAATATCAATGACACATTCTTGTTAGATTGATTGTGTCTTTTCTTGTGCACTTAAATGGTGTCAGCAATGTGAGGCTTGTTGTAAAAAGTATGAAGCTAGTTTGTTAAATATTATTGTTAAAAAAAAAATTCACAAATAGTCTTTGGATTTTTGTATATTCAATTGCGTTATTATAGTACTTGTAAATGTCGAGTTTGATTTTTTAAAATGAAAAATTAGAAATTGAAAGTGCCAAAATTGGTTTTCAAAAACCCAAATTTAAGTATTGAAAGTGTCAAAAACAACCTTTCCAGATTCCAAAATCATATTATATTGGAAAAGTGCAAAAACCTGTTTCAATAGTTGCAATATCAAAAGAAAAAGTACACCTTTGGAACTTAAAATTGACACTTTTGGATCTAGATTTTGCACTTTATAGAGCTTGATTTTAGGGTTTAGAAATGTTGTTTTTTAGTTTTCTTCCAAGGGAATTGAACTATAATAAATCATTTTAATGTCATTTTTTGCGTAATAATTTAATGTCAATATATAGTGTTTAACTAATTTGAATGTGAAATCTTTGATGTGTATGCTGATAAAACATATTTACAAACTTGAATATTAAGTTATTTAATCAAAGATTGCTGAAGTTGATTAAATATTTGAAATTTATTAAGTTCTCCATGATTCAAGTTCTCTAAGTTTAAACATTTGTTTTACTTAATGATGTTTCCGTGTTTAAAACATAAAATTTATCATAACTTCACTCTAATATTCACCCTTTTTATATAAAATCAACTTGGCTCTTGATAATGTAACACAATCATAAAATAAACTCTGATGCACATTCTCAGTGTATAAAAAAAATGTGTGATGCACGTTCTCAATGTATCAAAAAAAATGTCATACTAATTTTAATAGTTCATAATGATCACGTGCAATTCACACTTAATCCATCCACATGCCTCATTGTTACCATCAATTCACACTTAATCCATGCAGATGCCTCATTGTTACCATCAATTCACACTTAATCCATCCACATGCCTCATTGTTATGTTTGACAATGTTATATATTTATTTATTTAAAGCACATGATGACTTGTATTAAATGACACGTCCATGAAACCACACTACATACTCATAAAAAGTAACACCAAAATTCTTTACAAAATAATAGTGAGACCATGAAAAACAATTTCAACAAAATTGTTTTTATATAAATTAAATGTTCGCTTAAAACATTATATTAGATTAAATTGATCTACTCGTAAAAAGAGGAAGAATTTTGTTGATTAGTTTTTTTTTAATTAAAATAATACTTTAAAGTTAATTTTGAATGTTTTACTTTATGTTTAATAACATAAAACCGTTAAACATGCATTCAAAGCCCCTCAAAATTCTGATCTCTTTATGTTAAGTCCATTTTATAGGTGTTAAATTTCTTTATATTAAATCCATTACATAGATGGTTTGGAATAACCACCTAAATCAAATTAGGCTAAAGAATATGAATATTTTTACAATAAAGAATATTGATATATACCTATAAAACTAGTGAATATTGATATATACCTATAAACATAAAATTGCAATAAAATTGAAACTTGCACGTCATAACATTTATTTTCTAACAATGTGATATTCAATAAAAAAATATTAACAAAGAAAAGTAGTCACAAAAGGAGACTTCATTATTATTGAATATGATTTAATGAATATTATATATATTAAATAAAAAAATTTGATATAGAAAAAATAAATTCTATTCCATGATTATAGAAGTTTTGAAAAATAATTAATTTTTAATATTTTAATATTTTTATTTTATAAAAAATAGTTTTTTTCAAAATAATAATATTTTAATAAATGAAAATTTGTTTATATTAATTATGTGTAAAGAAGGTTAAATTCCAATTTGTTATTAATTTTATTGCAATTTTGAATAATTTTAAAATTTTAACTTAATTTTGCAATATTAATAATTCATATATGTCATTCTATCAATTCAAAATGATTATTTCTCAATTTTAATAATAAGAAATCCTTTATTATTATTTTAAATGGTTTAAAAATATTAAATTAATAAAAATAGTAAATAATATAACTTAATGATTAAGTAAATCTTTATAATATATATATTTAAAAAAACATATTAAAACATGACATTTCTATTTTGTATACTTATTTCTATTTTGTTTACTTATTTAAAAACAAAATGATTTACATATATTTCACATTTTTATACTAAAATAATAATAACTTATCAAATTATTCCAATAATTCCATTTTATATCAATTCTTATCCCTAACTCTCATGGAGATGCTAATTACAAATTACAAGACCATAATATTTTTTTCAATATCACACAGACAACAAAATGAATATGTCCATCTCATTGACTTGTAGGTTCAACTCTTCCACCAATATATATAATAATAAAAAAGTCTTTCCAACAATATATTCAAACCAAAATTAAAATTAAGTTATCAATTTTATAAACAAAGAGATAATTTGAATGAGGACTCTTACCACTTATTTCTCTATAAAAAAAATAAGATGGTTAATACATACAATACTTAGTAACTTTTTTTTTAATGTTCAAAGATCACCATAACTACCACCACTACAAATTGACCATTTGATTGGGAATTGTTCTAATCACAAGCTTAGTGGACCATTTGATTGGGAATTTTTCTAAGCAAGAATATTTTATCCCATAAAAAACCAACTATTTCAAATTCATTGAAACATCCCATAAAGACAAACTATTTCAAATTCATTGAAACATTTGGTTAACACATTTCAATTATATATTATGGAGTAACTAAGTATAGGAAGGAAAATTTTAAGAGCCAAATTTAACTCAAATACTAATTTTTGGATGTAAATTCACCAAAAATGTCTATAAACTCCATAAAATCCTTGTAAATTTGAATAATTTTACAAAAATATAGTGAAACTTTTTATAGATCTAAATTTAAGAATTAGTAAGATTTTCCAAGATTTTTATACTTTAAGATAATTAAGAAACTTAATTATGAGAGAACAAGGGAAAGGAGTGCATAAAAAAAGGAAACACAAATTCTTAACCACACAAATAACTTTTAGTATTTTTATGAGCAGATTAACAAGATTAACCCAAGTATAAAAGTGTACAACAAGGATTCATTTCATTGTCATCTTATCTTGTTATGCTTATATGCATCTTGATTAAGATTTAAATAAATTTCACTTAAGGATATGAGTTTTTGTTTTTTCATATCAATGTGTTTATTAAGTAGTATTTATTTTATGTTTATATTAATTAGTTTAATGTTTATGTTATATCATAAAAGGATAAATATAATTATTTGGTAAATTAGTTTAATGTTTAGTCTTTTTTTAATAACTAGTCATCTTCATAAAATTAAGAGGTAACTATTTGGTAATTAGTTAATGTTTATCCTTTATTTAATAATGAGTCATCTTCACAAAACTAAACTGTTTGCTCAGCATAGGCTGATTCACCAATTATTATATTAATAATTATGCTAATTATATAACGAGTATTTATATTTTTATACAACCACTATTAAAAAAATTAAAAAATTTAAAACATTACCGAGCTTGTTATTTTTTAAAGACATTATAAAGCTCATTTATGGAAAAACAATTTTAAAAAAATGCATGTAAATAAAAAACACATATTATTAACTCTTGCAAAGGAAATAAATGTAATTAAAGAAAAAACACATTATTAAACATGTAACCTTTAATGTTCTTATACTTTTGGTGTTGTTTGTACTGGTATACAACTAGTGTTTTGTACTCGTTTTATTTTTTAATAACTTTTTGACCCTAAGTTGCCATTTATTATGTTCTCGAGAGGGAATATATATGAATTGGTTAGGTCAATTAATTCGAGAGGTATATTTAAATTTTTTAGTTTTCAAATGTTGTTAATATAGTTTGATTAATTTTTATTTTTTAAATGATTTAAATATTGATTCTTTGTGCCTCAAGACCGGGCGGCGTGATAACGTAAGCAGTGGCATTGGAAAATGCTTAGGTTGAGTTAATGCAGTTGGTTTGATTAATACAAAATGGTTCACTCTGACAACCTCGAAGCTGTACACTTGCAGTGGTAGTGGTCGTGTGGCTATCTGCATGCATCTCATGTGTGGCCTTTGCATGCAGCTCATACACAGATTTGAAATATGAAATGACTAACGGAGGCAGGTTTCTGTGTTTGAACCTTATTCTGCCTAGTTTCTAACATTGGTTTTATTCATTATAAAAATCTTCCAACTGAAACTATTGGAGCTGTCTCTTAGAATCATCGTGTCTTGGATCTTTTTCCAAGCCTGATATTATTGAAGCAGAACTCAACACAAGCAGGCTACAAGAATCCTTCTACACATATTAGGAAAATGTGTCATGCATGAGTTCAAGCTTCAAACCGTTTTAATAAAAAGTCTCTAATTCTACTTTAACAGGCCTGCTTCTGGGAATGGGAATGCTAGAGAGGTAGCAAGTTCTTCTTGCCGGCAATCAACAACTTCAACAAGTCAACCACCTACTTTTCACCTCAGGTTTGACTGTTTTTGTTCCTATCTAAAATGTTGTGTGTGTTGATATATAGATATTAGAAAGAAACAATCAGGATGTCTTCAAGGTTATTTTTCATGTTACTGTGGATCAATAACCCATTATCGGATAGATTGTACTTATCATTTGTTGTGGATCTTGACAACAATGTGCTTGCAATTCATTGAGTGTACTGGGCAGGGAGCGTGGCAAGCCCTTATTGCCTATGCGGTCTGTGTGTGCCTTTATCTCTATGAATGGGCTAGCAACTGTAAAAAAGCTGGCCCATGCACAGGATGTCTCAAGATTTTTATTATTGTTAATGTGGATCAATAATTCGTTCTTAGATAGATTGTATTTCTCATCTTCTCTGCATCTTGACAACAGCATGCTTGCAATTTATTGAGTGTAGTGAGCAAGGAGCCTGGCAAGCCCTTATTGCCTATGACGCTTGTGTGCGCCTTTGTCTCCTGGCTTGGGCAGTGGTTGTATGGAAGCTCTTGAAATCATTCATAATGAGTGCATTGTTTTGTGCAATGCCTTTGGGTAAGCTACTAACATATTTGTGTGTTGTTTTCTTTCAATTCTCATGTAGTTTGACAAACACAAGTTCTTTCAGAATGAAGGTAATACTTTGCATATCCTTCAGTAATGTAAATAAATTGTCAAAGTCTAATCTGACATCATGTCTGCAAGTTGTATAGACTACAACAAACATTGTTGCAATCAGAGGAAGAACTGTTGAGAAATGAATAATTATGGCGACAATGACTGAAAGGATGGAGAGAATTTCGCTGAAGCTTGAGGAAATATATAAAGAAGCGACCAAAATGAGCAAGAACACTTTAAAACGAGTTGATATTGATGCAGGATTCCACAAAACAAACACTCCATACCCTGGACAAAAATGGCTTAATGCTAGAACATATTTAAGGAATTTAACACGTCAAGAAGAAAACAGACATAGTCGAACCAGAAACCTTACGGAATACACTACAGCCCTGTAAGGAAATTGATCGCAAAGCTCAACATTCTCTCCAATTGAAAATGCAAGGAAAAATCAGCTAGCCAACCAGGCCTCTCGATTACTATATATACTAGTGACGGGTAAAGGCAGTTACCATGGCATACTCCACTTGCTATCGTCGGTCCTCGAGTATGCCACCTGTTGTGAAGATCTGTTTTAGAACAAATAAATTTTTATGTAGATGATTTGATGGCTGGCTATATTAAAGAAGAAATGAAGACCAAGTTGTCCCTCTGACTCCCTCCTCCATTTTATCCTGTTTGTAATTAATGCCATCACACTTTGACAGATCGTTAAGTTATGTGCCAACCCGCACATAGACGGGAGAAAATAAATAGATGAAGTATTCGTTTCGCATGAGGGGTTTGTTTCAAAGGTTGCAGAGGCTACAGCGTGGGCTTCTTCCTCGTAAACAGGGAAAAAGGACAGCAGCTTCAACAACAATGATATGCGATGTATTTGGATTATTCCTAACTAAATATTCTCCTAAGAAAGAACTAATTAAGGGCCACCCACATCTGGCTAGAAATAGAATTCACCAATTTCATTTACTTGGCTCAGCTGCGATGCATGTAAAAGAAAATTCCCTCCTCGCTCAAAATAGCCAAATTTCCTTTTTCCCTCAAATAATTGTGAATAAGACGTTAGGCTTTAAAAAACAAAACTTTGCATTTACAACCACGCCATGCCTCACCTTGTCTCAAGGCCCGGGGAATTAAAAATTAAAGAAAGAAACGAATTCACAAAATTGAATATTTGGTTAATATGCATCCCTTTAGAATATCTTTAGAATCATTGAACACTTCATTTGTTTTGTTCTTTTTGCCTTGAAGTGGACACCCATATATCTAATAGCATAATTAATGCCTTTATTAAGAGACAAAACTCAAAACTAATTAATAGTTTTCAAAACTCAAAACTAATTAATAGTTTTCAAATTAATTACTACTTTAAAAAAATGTAATGATAGCTTTCTCTTGAAAAATCAATTTAAATGTGTGCAATGTTAGTGAAAATGAGTGTTAAAAAGTATTGTATATATCTAATAGCACAATTAATGCCCTTATTAAGAGACAAAACTCAAAACTAATTAATAGTTCTCAAATTAATTACTACCTTAAAAAAGAATGTAATGATAGCTTTCTCTTGAAAAATCAATTTAAATGTTTGCGATGTTAGTGAAAATGAGTGTTAAAAGGTATTGTATATATCTAATAGCACAATTAATGCCCTTATTAAGAGACGAAACTCCAAACTAATTAATAGTTCTCAAATTAATTACTACCTTAAAAAAAGGAATGTAATGATAGCTTTCTTTTAAAAAATCAATTTAAACGTTTGCAATGTTAGTGAAAATAAGTGTCACAAGGTATTGTGAATGTTAAGGGTGAAAAGATTTTGGTTATCCATTTATAAACTTAATGAGTCATATGTAATAATATAAAAATAAAAAATAATATTTTGATAAGTGGGTTAGAAATTTTAATAAGATTTATTATTAATTTTTTAAATATAATTATTGTTTTGATTTTAAGCTAAATTTAGTAATATATATATATAGATTTATTTTGATCTTAAATTTAATATATTATTTAAATTATCTAAATTTTTATGTACATTAAGTGTTCATTTTATTTATTTAAGTTTGGAAAAATTTAATTTCGTATATATTTTATTTATAATTTATAGGTGATTCAAAACTCTTAATGGACCTATGGAATGGAAAATGTCATATTTTGAATATGGCACTTCCTATAATGAACAAAAATTTTACCTAGAAAGATGGTATATGGAGTCATGCGCTCACTTTCATTGCCTTTCTTTTGCTTTTCTACCCGTCCTATAGAGGATAAGTTACTTTTCAAGCCCAAATGTGTAACTCCAAAAGAAAGGTGGGTACCATTTTAGAAGGAAAAGTTGGTTTCCAACTTTGATACTGAAGGAATTAACTTAACCACCCAACAAGCATTAGCAATTTATCCTCTAGCTAACAAAAAAGGGTTCATCCCCACTCTATGTTTAGGCTTGTCTTTATGTCCTTCATGGCCTATTTGAGATGTAGTAATTGCTCTCTTAAAGCTGGTAAAGCTCATCCTCAAGTTGGATCCATTGAAATAGAACTTGAGTCTAGAGTTTTCTAAGTAGTCAAATCTCTACCATCCTCAAAAGGATTCCTAGGTAGCCTATAACAACATTTATTCTGTTTTTATTGATTTTTAAGTAGGCTATAACAAAATTTAATCTTTTTTTTTGGAGTTTTAATTTTTTGCATATTCAATTGCAAACCACTAGCTATTACGGAACAGTCGATCAACCTACATGTCCTCCAAAAGAAGTATAGTGGATATAAAGCACACAGAGCTAGGTGGTGGTCTCGCTATCGAATCCACAGTAAAGTGCATGGTGGATATTAAGAGCAGAAGTACACAGACCTGGGTGGTGGAAGTCCTATCGAATCCGATGGAATAGTGCAAAGAAACCAACCAAGCATATCAAAGGTATTAAATGTAGTAGCAAATTATGTTAATAAGTCTTTTTATTTCATGCCTTCAGTTGATAATTCTCCCCTCCTCTGCTGCAATTACACTAGCAGCACCAAGACTCTAATTCTCCCTTCCTCCTCTCCAGTTGATGAGATTTGGATTTTGTGCACTTTTCTCAATATTGGGTGTCTCAATTTGCTTCAGCAAGCTCAAACAGCAGCAGTCACGGACCCAAAAGAAGGTAACCATGGAATATAATTCTAAAAAAATAATTATCATAGTGCAAGATGCAAGCATTCTCATGACTTATGTTTTTATCAACCTTTGTTGTTGAACTCATTTCCTTTTTGTTATTGTATTAGAGTCACTTGCTCAGAAGTGGAATATCAATACACAATCTTCTAATACATGGAACCTTATTGGAGGTCCATGCACTGGACGGGCCATCTGCAGCATGCCCATTACCGATCCTTCTATGAATCCTGACCTTAAGTGCGATTGTGGCTTCCTCAACGAAACCACTTTCCATGTTGTACAAATGTAATTTCTGTACAAATATTAGTCAAATTAAAGTCCCCGTATATCTACGAGTTTCAATGTTTAAGTTCTTAAATTATATAGCTACCTACATTAAAGGTTTCCCAAGGTGTAATTTACTCTTATTTGAAATTAGTTATTGTATTATTGTTTAGTCTATTTCTGTAATTTAGTTTTTTCCCTTTTGGGTTTCTCTTTAAGTACCTTGCAATATTCTGCAAACTTGAGCAGAAGGGAGTGATCATTTCTCAGAAGATTTATTAAATTAACTATATGAAATTTTGTTAAAGCATGTCATGAGTTATTTTAAGAATGGGCAAAATTCAGTTCCAATTTGAAATAGATTTTTCTGATCTCACAGAGAAATTTTGTTCGCCAATTCTATTGAGATATTCTCTGCGAGCTCTGTTGAATTTTGTTTTCCATAGATAACTTCTCAACCTAAGATCATTTGTTTGTAAGTTCTGAAAGTTAAAACTATCTTGTTTTACTTTGTTCAAACATATCACAACAAGTGCCAAATGGTCTTGCAGAATCCCTAGACAAAATGCAGTGTAAAGGCTAATAATTATAGGTCAATCAGTAGAATTGGCCTTAAATAAGTTAATTTGTTTAATTTTAGCTATATACATAACTAGTCCTTGTTTGGGATCCTGTATTTAGTAATTTTCATGTTGCTGCATCTTATGCTCAACCTACCCCAGCTCCTGTATAATCCTTGGATGCAAATACGCTTCAGTCTATGAGCTAGAAAGGCATCTTGTTGTCATGAGATCATTATGCTTCATATTACAAATCATCTGGTGAAGCCCAACATTGATGTCATTAACCAAAATAAAGATCCATCAAATTGGTTTAATATTTTATGGATTCTATTATAATTATCCATGTTATTATATATTCTCTTTAATAGAAACTGCACAATTTGACATCGGTATAGAAAATACAAAGCCCTTTGAGCTTTCATTCATTCATTATACTTTCATCACAATATTTTATATAAAACACAGCTCCAGCTACGGTCTACAAACAACCAAAACCATTGTGTCGAGACTCTGCTGATTCCATTGCAACACCGCCCACAACACACTTCAAGTAACGCACATATCAACTGTCACGCGGCAACCACCTCTATTGTTTGTGGCACACAATCTTCATTTTCTTTTTCTGTTCCGCTGGTTTCATTGTTTGGTTGCTTGCTTTTCACCTACAGACTTAGAAGATGAGGAATACCAGTTTCTTGCTTGCTTACTCGCACGATGTTACTGGAATACCAGTGAGTGAAGAAGTCAGTCACTTTGTTTACTGGCATGATGGAAGAAGCCGCCCGGTTTTCGTAGTAGCTTTGACAGGCATCTAGTTTGGCCTTTCATCATCCAGGGAAATTGTAAGTGGATGCATGAAATAGAGAAGAATAATGGGAAATCGGGTTGGCAAATAATATATTTTATATTTTAACTCAGTTAAAACTCATTTTCATGCCAATTCAAATGAATAAAAAATATATTCTTCAAGAGTGCTTAAGCCAGAAATATTAATAAGATCATCTCCTCTTGCCTGATTTATTCTTTGGACATTGTCCCAGCTTTAATAGAATACCCAATTTGTATTATATTTTCTAAACTAAACGAATAAATTATCTGACTGAAATTGGAATTTCAAACAATGTGTTATATCAAATTTAAGGGATATAATTTCATGAAGACTCTAATTCTGTGTGGAAAAACTATATGCAAATGAATAAATAAATCACTAAAAAGTTGACTTTAGATATCCTCGGGTAAAATCTGTAGCTATTGTCTTCCTAGATTATGAATCCATGGAGTATATAAGCTGCTTTGTATCATTTGAATGTTGGTCTATGGGAGTGTTTTCCTATGGGTGTTAGGTTACCAAAGGGGAATTTGCATCTAGGTGATGGTATAAGGGGTGTCGCAGATTACCCAGCTAAAATCCGTGTCAAGGCTTTAAAGCTAGTTAATACACTTAAGGGTACTTCCCCTCAACTTTTGAATTACTTGTGTCACCAGGTGATGGGTCACCAGCAACACACTCTATACTTCCTGAAGACTACTTAAAATATAATTGCTTCCCAAGCTGATACGATCGTATTACTTTTTTTTAGTTAATCGTTTTGAGCAACTTACTAGGAGGAATTTCTAGTTTCTGAATTTCAAGTTCTCCTGACAAACTTCTTTTGTAGTGTACAGGATCTTGATTTTCTTTCCCACCCCAGTCTTTGTTCTTTTAGTACCCTCGGTGCTTCCCAGTTGAGAAAGTAATGAAGACATGCTAGTTTTAAATTCACTTCCATTTTGTTCCTCATCATGGAATGGAGCAATTCTATTCTTATCCTCATCCAAAGTGTTAATCTCTGTGTGTGCCTCATGCAGGATATTGGCTTTAAGTGTATCAGTAGGCTGGTTCTCCTCTCTCTCTGGTTCTGGATTTGTCAATCCAGTGTTGTTTTTATCAATGTCCATACTGTTACTTTGTGTCTCCTGCAGAAAATTAGAGTCCACTGTCTCAGTAGGGTACTTCCTTTTCTTTGATTCCTTCCTTGTAACACCAATACTGTGCTCCTCTTTTAAAAATGAGCCAACCTATAAAATGGAAACCACCTTTGAAGTCTGAATGTGTATGTTAAACAAAATATAGCACTTTTTGTTTTTTTTGGTTGGGAGTACACTTTTAACCAGTTATCAGCCTTCACGACTCTCTCATCCTTGGTAATGAGCTTATAATTTTCTTGTTATGAGCAGAAGAATCTCCACAAAACCTCAGGTGGGGTTTGGCTGGGGTCGGGTCGTGACTAGGATGGAGAGGGTTTAATAAACTTGTTTGAGCAATTACGAACTAAATTGTTTTTCTGGAAATGTACCACCTAAAGGCTAAATAGTTGACATTGTACAGGAAAGAGCTCTTAATTTGTTGAAATATAGAAACTAGCCATGATCCAAGGTCATTTCCGCCAAAATAGCATCATGCAAAGAATTGCCATAGAATTACCAATTCCAGGGTAACTCTGAAAATCATGGTTATTGTAACTTTTCATGAATTTTCCTAGAAATTCTATTATATATTAGATTCTTTGTTTTACAAAGACGTTACACTAAAACAAAAATGTTTCACAAATTGAAACCCCTATACAGGGATGCAACTATTCAAGCTTTGATCGGGAAGTTGGACTCACCATCACTACCCTGTAGCATGACAACACTATCATGTAATTTAGTATTTTATGTAGCTTTGTATTTTAGAAAATGACAGGGATTTAAGAGTGCTTTGCAACCTATTCTTGCAGCGTAATTATAAATGATGTATTTAAAATGAGTTTATAGAAATGAAAGAAGAGGAATGTTTTTTAAATTCATTTTACAAAATGACATAGTGGTTGAGTGCCTAGTGAGCTAAAGAAAACAAAAACAAAATGGAAAATAGAGGGATCCTTAATTATTATTTGTATCAAATTAAATTTGGTTGTTTGGTTGATGGATGAGAAAATATTTTAAATTTTTTTGATCATTTTGGTTGATAAACGAGAAAATATTTTAAATTGTTTTGAATGATCTTCAATTATTTTAAATTGTCTTGAATTTGGTTCGTGAATCTTAATAGATTATTATGTCATTTAAAAGGGTTTGTTCTTAAAATTGTAATTGCAATTGAATTTTTGGTTTTTGAATTCTTGAGAAGCTGACTTATAGATGAGGTTTTATTGTACGACACATTGATGCACAGCTGAAACCAAAAATCCCAATGATAATGGCAAACCATTGTCAACTAGAGAGCATTCCAACTACTCCCACGCAAGAGGAGCAATTAAAAATATCATCCCAGTTGTTGAAATTCACATTCAATGAGCTGAAATCTGCCACCAGGAACTTTAGGCCAGAGAGTGTTCTAGGTGGAGGTGGGTCCGAGGGTTAAATGCAAGTGGAGTAAAGTAGGTGCAAAGTTTTTATTCGTATGGTTAAATGCAAGTGGAGTAAAGTAGGTGTAAAGTGATAAGAAAAATACATGTTAAAATTATATAATGCATTTTCTTTTCAATCAATACAGTTCTGATTAATCATTCAAGATAAGACGTAAACATTTTTCTTCTTATTGGCTTTTGTTTTTCCCAATGACTCTTGAGATCTATCAAGATTTCCACAACGGCATCTTTCATGACTTCTGCAGGACGATATAAAGATGTGTGGTTAAGATAAGACGTAAACATTTTTTTCAGATGGTTACGTCTTACCACTAATCTATACGTGTGACTTTAAAGTTTTTTAAGATAAGACGTAAACATTTTTTATTGTTTATGATTTTATGTAAATGTAATGTATTGTTCGGACGGTTCTCTACAGCTTGGCACGCAGTCTTCACAATATAGAAAACTGATCACAGATTTGATTAAAATCGTTGGCTGCAATGGAAGTAGAGCTAGGATTCCACTGGCGGGTCTTCTCTACTAAGCTAACATGTTTGATGTTTGTGTTCACAGCTTGCAGACATGCTTCTGGAATTTACAATTCCAACAATGAGTGCAACATTAAAAAAGATGGGCTGAGCCTCGGTTCTTCACTCACTCCCCAACAGAACACAACATGCCTGGTTTCTCCCCGTGAAACGTTTTCTGCTGGTTTTTCTAGAGTGGGGGGCAACGCTTATGCTTTTGCCATATGGTATACTCGGACGCCAGACCGAACAATCGCCTGGGTGGCAAACGGAGAGCATCCTGTCAACGGAAGAAATTCCGGTCTTCGTCTGGTAAAAGATGGAAACCTCCTCCTGTGGGATGCAGATGGAAGCGTTGTGTGGAGCACCGGAACCAGTAACATGAATGTAATGAAGGCTGTGCTTCTAGAAACGGGAAATTTGGTGTTGTTACGGGATGATCGTGAGTTTGTGTGGGAAAGCTTTCAATATCCAACCGATACTCTTCTTCCACACCAGCATCTCAGGAATAATCGACAGTTAATATCCAGACTGGGGAGGAACACGTTTAAGCAAGGCTACTATCGTCTCTCTTTTGACAGTGATAACGTTCTTCGACTTCTTTACCAGCGATCAGGCATAGTGGACAACTACGGGCCCTTTGGCAATGGCAGAAACACATTAAATGTCCAAGCGGTGTTGAATGGTTCCGGTGCTTTCCAGTCAAGTGATGGGTACAGCTTTGAGGCGTCAGATTATGGAGAAGGCCCCAATAGAAGATTAACTTTGGACGTTGACGGAAACCTGAGGCTATACAGCTTGTTGGAAGATACAGGTATATGGAACATTACTTGGATGGCGATCTCTAATCAATGTTCTGTTCATGGCTTCTGTGGAATCTATGGTCTCTGCATATATACTCCAACGCCCAGTTGTATCTGTCCCCCTGGTTTTCACAGGAAAGATTCCACCGATTGGTTCGAAGGTTGCCAGCGCAATAATCAACTCAGTCCGTCCAGTACAAAGCTTATTTTTCTTCGGCATACAAATTATTATGGCTACGATCTCTCTGGGCGTACTAGATTGACGCTAGAAGAGTGTAAACGTTTGTGCATAAATGACAGCAACTGTGAAGGCTTTGTCTACAGAATGGATGGCACTGGATTATGTTTTCCAAAGTATTTACTGATGAATGGATATCGATCTCCTGGTGAGGATGCCCACACGTATATCAAAGCTTCCAACGATGATTCTTCTGTTTCTAATTCTACCAGTGAGTCTCAGCCTTCTACGTTAAGTTGTTCGGCTTTGACGGGCAAAGACAAAAAGCAGAAGACAAGAAACTTCGAAGTTAAATATCCGCTAGGATTTGCTATTGCGTTTGGTGTGGCAGAGCTGCTTTGCACAATATTTGGATGGAGGTATATGTCCATAACATATAGTGTTCTTGGGTATGAACGTCTAGGCTACTCAGAGATCCCCGGCGGATTCAAGAAGTTCAGCTTTGCAGAATTGAAGAAAGCGACTAATAACTTCACGATAAGA